>VNWY01000025.1:0-132169 GCA_009869845.1 Pseudachorutes palmiensis | reverse complement strand
TCCATGTGCGGTTTGCATGGCCCCTCTGGAGCTCTTTGCTAGTCACCTCCCTGGGTGACTTTTACCGTTATGGAGCTAGTTGCTACTAATTCTTTCCAATAATTTGATAATATCCATCATTAAAATTTTAAATATACTGCCTATAAAGCGAGAATTTGTTAAGTGCTCCTGATTTAGTAAAACGATAGCGTCATTCGCTGATCCATATTGATGTTGTCAAAAAAAATTTAGAAATCGTAAACAAAAGTATTCCTGCGCAGAACTCCTTCACAGCATGAAAGTATTTCCGAAGTAGTAACAAAGGAAGCTTTACCACTTGTATAATTAGCGCAGCTTAAGCAATAAGTTTAAGTAGGGCTGAATCGCACCTGATTATTTTTTAAAAGCACCTTTAAGAGAATTTAAGAAAGGGCCACTGATGAAGTCCCCCATCGCTTCTAGTTCATCATTTTTAAGTGGCCGTGACGTAAAGCCAGGATGGATGCCAGGAAGGAATTACTTCAGATCCCTGAATTGAATTTTGATTTCAATCTCTTGAGAAACCTGTCACAAGGGCCAACACGTCTAGTTGGGACTAGACATTCTGACTCTCTCGTCAGCGGAGTCCCCATGGTCCATACCTGGGGAGCCCTTGCTCGTCCGACCCCTTCGCCAGGCATATACGTCACTGTCACTTTTTCATTTACTCATCGCTCACTTTTCCTTTGAGATAAGGTCTACTGACGACTAACCCTTTTCCAAAAAGTACCCGGGATTCTATACAAACAAAAATAAATGTGAAATTCAAACATGACTTTGACACGATTAATTAGAGATTTAGACATTTTTGCCACATTTTAGCCCTTCCAGTTTTACATGTAAATTGATACACTGGGAAATTCCGTTTTTGTAAATGAAGGGTTGGTTTTTAATATCTGCGGAAATTCCCAAGAGTTTAGTTTGTCCCTTTGGGTCAAACCTTTGGAGTCCCCTAATGACACATAAGATATTCTATTCGGTGTATTTGCATAATTCAAAGCACCGGAGTCAACCCTTAAAATAAGATCGGGATGTCGCCAAAATTGACAAATGATGTGAAATAACTGTCAATGAAGGGTGCATCCCAAGTATCTCCAACTAATGTTTCCCGCAGGCTAGAAGCGTTATAAAATTATGGAACACGTTTTATCTATTGCTGCTGGTAATAGCATAGGATGAAATTACATTTTTCTAGACCCACAAATTAGAATTAGATTTATAAAAACATAAATCTGATTTCGACCTTACCAGGGTACTTTGAAAATAACATTATAAGGCTACAAATTCATTAAAAATTGAGGCTCCTTTTAGCCATAAACTCTATTCCCGTAAAGGCCATTTAGAAAATCACGCTTAAAGTCTTTTCCAAAGATCCATTTTGTCCCATGTTGCGTTTATGCTTGAATCCCAATATGTAAAGTTTGGCTGGCAATCATTAATAAATTACCATTATAAACTTTTATATCCGTTTTTTTCTAAATTTTTCTACTGAAGATGCAAATCGGAGATGGATGAGGCCGTAAATGTCACTTCCATAACCCTTAACCCTAGTCCCTAGTCCCGTGTGTCCAATCTAAAACAAAAGGCTTTAATCTCCGATGTAAATGTTACTCGTAATTTGGAATTAGTATTCAGAAACTTATGGCACAAGGGCTTAAAAATTTAATGAAAAAATATCGATGCTACCGAACACGGATTGAGAACAAGGATTCAATCTTGGTGCTCTTGATTTTAATCTTATAAGGCAAAGACATGAATTTTTAATACAAAATTTCTTGAGAAAGTTAATGAAAAATGTGCTTTAATTTTTAATATTGGAAACTTCTAGGAACTGTGATCCAGCAGGCGTTCAGGGGAACGACACTCGTGCGATGCTTACATCACATATTGTTCTCATCCCAAGAATGAAACACGGAAGCCGTAAGAATTACATAAAGGTTTAATTATAGTTGAAGCACATTGGAATTTACATTCCCGGTGCCATTGTAAATTGGACTGCGTGCCAAGTAGGAAATTATGAATTCAGTTAGTGAAACGAATTTTTTCTGTGTCGCTAGCTTCATTCTGTTGGCGACATCGGGCGCTGAAGCGAGGCGAGAAGATCCAATCCCGTATTTTGGCGACGTAAGACACGCTTTAAACAATGAAAGAAAATTCTTTTGTTTTTTACAATTCCAGGCACCACCGAAATATGATATTCCAGAAACCTGCCCAGGTGAAAATAAAAGTTAAGTTTATATGTTCTTGTTTGAATTAGAAATTCTTCTGTCTTGTAGATGACTGTTTGTATTCGAAAGAATGTGGACCAGGAGAAGATCCGAAGATTGCAAAGACTATGAAGAATATGACAAGAACCTTTTTTGCCGATGGGAGTGGAATTTGTAGTCGTCCTGTGTACCTGAAGCCAATGTTTATGTGTCCATACACAGACAAGAGACAATGTACCTATCACTGCGGTGGCACAATCTGTGCCAATTTTAATGCAAATGGATGGACAAAGGAGAAACAAGAGTCGCTGGAACAATGGCGACATTTTTGGTACATAACCGAATATTACAAATGGCGAAAATTGTATGCAGACCTTAAGCCAGGAGAACGTGAAGTAAAGATTGAAAACAAAACTTATCGCTTACGGATTGGAAAATCAGGATGATTAGACAAATCCCATAAAATAAAGCTCAATATTTTAAAATTGAAGAAAAACGAAGGCCCAAAATGTAAGTGCCCAAACGGGTTCGGTTGGTTTTATTGAAATTGAAAATGTTTTGATGTAAAATCATAATTTTAGTGAATTTGAAGTTTCAGTGAGTGTTTAGAGAAATTCTTTTACAGTCGGATTATTTTAGCGTGACGCCAACTAGAAAATTTATGATGGCTTATGGTCCAAGCTCTCGACATTTGTGATGTCCAGCCACACTGTCGAGTCCAGTCTGTGTAATATGTTTTGAACGATGCTGACACTCTCATGTGTATTGGACTTGCTAAGTTACTGGAATGGAGCAGATGTGGCCACCCAGCCAGCGCGGTTTGTTCAAAATTAAATGATTAAGTCCAACCACAACTGCGGGACGTTGATGGAGATACTATTTTCTAATACAGTAATCTCTGGCTTTATTGCCAAAATCCTATTTTGACATTCAGACAATATGGGGGTGGATCCACCCTTTGAAGCCTCCTTTTTATCCACAAAATAAATCCCTCCCTTTGATTCATTTCCCCATCACATAAAAATCCCCTGTTTCCCAATTATAATTTTTACAAATTGTTTTCCTTTCCGTGTAATTTCTTCCTTAATTAAAACCAGAAATGCAAATTCAAAGAAGGTTGAGGAATTAAAACCACAGCACGAAAGAAATGAGTTTGAGGAAACTTTGAGATTATGAAATCAACCAAGAGAAAGAAATTCCGTCGTCCATTTATAGTATAGAATTAAAGGAAAAAGTTTAAAGTGAAAGATTCTTAAAAGCGCAACGGAGAGTGAAAGTTTGAAAGGAATCTTAAGATCTGCCGACAAGAATAAATTTTGGCTAAAATGGAAAAGAGGAAGGAGAAAGCGGCGAAAATGAAAGTGTAATGAGAGCGTCTAATTACGGGGGCTGTAAAGACAGCAAGTTTGAAATTCAGCTAGTGACCTCGGCATGGGAAAAAGTGTCGATGTAACTACGCTCTTGTAGACTTATTCTTCCTTGTGCAAATAGGCGCATTAATTAGCATTTAGATGGGCTAATGATAATTATCCTATTAAGCCCTTCATGTCTCTCTGCCGACACACAACTTTTCTTCTCACACTTTTCTAGACCTTGGGGGAGCGACTTTGATGGGAAGCGACAGCCGAAATCTTCATCGTAAGACTCCATGTCGTAGCCTTAATTCACAAAAGAAGCCGCGCTAACTTTCTCTACAAGATTTTATAATTTCATTTTAAGGTCGAAACTTTCTCATCGCTGCAAGAATCCCACGACACCGGTGGACTTTCACCGGTAGTCTAAGCGTGATGTATAATTACATAGACTAGGAAACGCCTTGCTTCGGTGTGAAAAGAATGAGGTGAAGTTTATTCTAACGGAGAACTCCCGGGAGACTCGTTCCCAACTCGATGGCTGTAGTACTTAAACTTCGTTTTAAAATTCTACCGTGAAAATAGTCGGGAAAGTTGGGAAAGTGACTATAAAACCCTGAGGGTTGGAGGAAGTTAAAATATGGTAAAAGAGAATAAATGAAGTGAGCAAGGGCGCTGTCATCCGCTCCCTTCTTGCATAGAGACAAAGCGTCTATTTCCTTCATCGAGATAGCCTAAGCCCTCGTTTAGATTACTTCCTCTTCCATGTCTAATTTCCTTTTTGTACTTCCCTCTCTCTTCGATTTACGAATTTGTCACACCCCTACATTTTTCCGTATCAGGGTACTTAATGGATTTGCAAAAGATAAACTGCTTCAGAGGGGAAAGTTTAACCCTTCTGGCAGTTTATAGGAGCAGTCTTTACCTCCATGCAAGACCTAAAGTAAATTATCTCTGTGTAGCTCAAAATCATAAAAATTGACAAGTTGAGTTACATTTTATGAATTTCCATTGGCTAAGTTATGAGTGTATGAGATTCCTGAAGGGATTCATTCGTAATGATAGTTTACTGGTTGGTTGAAGTAGTTTTGTGGTTTTGTGGGGCTCCTGGTCCATTGATTATAATAAGTTGCCACTTGGCTAATGCTGATGACAATGGTAATAATTCATGATGGTGTGTGTAATAAACATAACAATGAGGGAGGAAGAATACATTCCCTGATGGTGGTGGTGGGTTCAATAGGCTGTGAGCATTCAACGCTTCGCGCCCTGGAAGGACTCAGAGTCACCTGGTTTGATTCATGCAGCGACATTCCTTCCTTGTTGGAAAGAGACAAAGAAACGGAGCGTTAGGGGAAGGCTAATGTCGTCACTTGTCTCCTTTCTGGTGACCAAACTATACTGGGTGTGCTACTTCCAGCAGCATAATGCTTCACGCCAAGTCTAATTTGTGCTGGGTACTTGTAGTAGTTAACAACAACCACGCCATATTTTATTTTTTGATGTAGAGGTTTGGGACAAGTTTTAAATCGGATGATATGTTGTTTCCCCATTTGACTTTTGTGGCCTTGTGTCCTTTGTCAAAGGACCATAACTTCTTAACACATAGTTTCCAATTGAATCTGTGTGACAACTAACGTTAGACACCCTCGGACCCTCCTATTATTTCATTTGCTGACAACGCGTTTGGTCTTTTGGTCCAAAATCAAAGTTTCATAGTATAAAGACTGTAGAAACATTTTACAAATGGACTTTTGGTTAGCATGGCGAGACGCTCCAATTGTCCGAAACGAATCCCCCGAGGATTAAAGAAACTTACAAGATTCTTAAAGGCAGCTTACAAATGTATCGGAATTGGATTTTAGGAATTTGGGAAAAGTCAGAGGGAGAGGTTCCAATCAAAGTGACAAGCTCAAAGGAAGTATCAAAAAATGGTTAATTTTAAGGGTGCTTTTGGTGTAAGGTCAACAAGGGGTGTTTTCTTGACTTGTTGACTTGAATGAACATTTTCTCAACCTGGTCATCCGAAGAATAAGACGGGATTTGTTGAAAAGTCAAAAGGGTAGGAACCATTCCTCCTGCTAACTGACATGAGACAATGCTTGTTTGGAAATGGGCAAGTCCCAAAGTCATTGAAATGCATAGGCCCCACTGCCAGTAGGGCACGCTGCTGGGGCGGAAGATTTTTTTTTCAGTTGGTGTTAAGGGCCCTCTTTCCATTGAATTTAATTCCACAAAGTCACCCGGTTTGAGGTCAGATTACGTTTGGTTGATTAAACTTCAATACAAGAAATCCGTTAAGATCCCACCAGAGAAGCGGATTTTAACATTTAATAGGGCCATCTACGTCAAAGTGTTTTTAACTCTTGTCTATAGAAGGAGCAACTAAAAATTTTGATTGCGCTGTTAAAACTTGGGTTAAAATTAATCTCTATTTTTCAATACCATTACTAATTTATTTAAACGAGGCAGTCACACATGTGAAAACGTCGTTTCTTTCTAAGCTTTTGACTGGAAGTGGCTACCTAAACTAATCCCACTTTTACCTATTTAGTTGATGTGTCATAAGGCAATCAGAATCTGAAAACTAGACAACGATTCTTGACGTTGATGGAGGAGCTCATAAAATTTGGAAGAGATGAAAGATGATGATGGTGATAGGAGATGGAAGAAGGCACTTGGAGATTAGCATTACATCGCATATTCCACTGGGTGGAGATGATGACAATAGAGGCGTAATCACTGGCAACAATGAAGGTGACAATGGACATCGCCTCAATGGACAGACTCTGCACTGGTTTCTGCTTTTATGGTTCAGGTCTGAATTAGTCGTCGATTGTTCCGGCGTTGAGGTGCGCAGGTGCTGAGAGTCTCCTGAACTCAATTCTTTCGTCGCAACTCAAAAGCTGATCAATCTTTTCAGTGTCTTGTAAATGGATGATGTTGAAAGTCATAAGAGGCAAGAGGGACCTTGCAATAACAAGGGATTCTAAATTGCGCTATAGTTATCCTGTTCCTGCGTCTGCGCCTGTCAATCGTATCCTTGCAACAAATCAACTCTGATCTACTTTTCCCGCAGCCAAGGAGCCTAAAAACTTGACAAACTTCCTCACGTAGTCTTTCCATGTCGATGAGGTTTTGACACTTGAAACTTTTTAAGGTTGAAAGTGTGTAATCCTTGGATTAATCGCCGTGTTAATGGAGACCGACACTCTAATATTGTTGTAATGACATGAAAAGATGGTTGTCAAAAGGCTGACAATCATTTACTTTATCCTCACCTTAATGGATTTCAAATCCACCTGGAATCAATGTCAAATTGGAAGAAGGAGGTTCGTTTTGCCTTTTCCGTTACAGCAGTCCAAGGTAGCAAGATCTTAAAGATTCAACTGATAATAAGATAAATCGTTCAATGTATTTTAGAAAACCTAAAGGCGGACCTCGTTTTCAGCTTTTAAAATCCCACCCAGCTTAAAATTGATTCTCTAGTGACAAATGACAGTTGAATTAATCCATCATTAATAAAAACTAATTAAGGACTTGTTCTCTACGAAGCCATTGGAATCACTCACGCTCAATTGAATTGCAGTACAATTACAGAAAATAGCCTTGGAAAGATTTGAATTGAACAGGTGAGGATTGTTGACACGCCCTGCGATGAGATGAAATGGCTGACGCCTTTTGAAATAAAGTGTTGGCATTGTGCATTTTGAACCTTTTGAAAGCACATATTTTGGGGAATTAGTAGCAGCCAGAATTCCATTTGGGATGAGAAAAGGATGGGCCGCATATTTTGGATATGTGGGATGGTATGGAGGTTGTGAGATTACGTCTGATAAAGAATAGATTGTTTAATGATAACTTATTGTGATTTGTGAACCATCGCTGTGGATATTAAGAGCAAGTTCCAAGATGGACCTTACAGATACCCGGACATACGAAAATGGACCCGGATTCTTACTCAACCCTGAGTTTGTTCTGAATTTTTTAAGAGATTTCGTGTCATCGCATTGACGATGACACCTTTGCCTCTTCGTGTGTTTATAATAAAAAGCTTCCCTTTGTAGAAGAAAGCCGGGCAACCCTTTGGTTCCGAAGGTGTCATCAGTGGAGACTTATGATAATTATGCGATGATAATATTTCACGCAAAGGCTAAAAGCCTTTAGCCTCGTTCCATTCACACGTGCATATTAGAAAGAGAATGACGTTTCACACTGCAAATGTGTGGATTCATGGCTCGTTTTGAAAATAGGATTTGGGAGCTACGGACGTGCCTCGAAGGTGACTAAATGTGCTAAACGGGTCCTAAACAATCAAACGAAGAAGAGACAATTTGGTAAAAACTGCAGCAGATAGGATAAATATTGAACATTTTTTCAGGTATTATGAATGGGGGTTGAATCCTATTCTTCTAGATGAAACTCATAAATCTGAGGATCATCCCCTGCAAAGTCCAAACCTTTTTTGCTTTAAAGAAGGCACAGCAGCAGTTAGAACTCATAGGACCACCACCATTGAACATAACGAGCAAAATACTGAACAAAAACTTTAAATAAAATATGGTTAGTAAATGAACAAAAGGGAGGGACCCTTCCTCCTCTATTTAGTCAAGTCGACCTTAACAAAGAATGCAATGCAATGTCCCCAAAAGTCTTTTCATCTCCAGACAATACGCCCTTGATTTCGGTTTGGTTCAGACCTATAGGTTTCAGTTTCATTCTCAACAACGTTTCAGAGTGATTTCAATTTTTGCGCCTTTCACGACATGCTGCGATGACTTTCATTCCTTTTAAAAGTGAAGGAGGTAATTTGAGAGAGAGAGAGAGTAAGGGTAAGCTTACAGGAGCCACCGGAGCGAATTTCAAAGCTACTTGGGAACGCATTTCCGCCAACATGGAATTTAATTGGATTCAACTGGGGCCTGATTAGCAGACAGAAGCAAAAGTTAGCAACCAAGAGGTTATGACATTCACACACACATGTGGTGAACGCCAAAAAAGAAAGACCTCACAAGTTCCCTTGGCGAATAGACATGATTCCTAGGGTTGAAGAAGAATTAAGTTTTCACGCTTCTAATAGGATGAAGGGATCCATGTCAAACAAACCATTTAAAATAAGATTAATGATCAGAAGGAGAGACCTTGCGGAAACGCAGTGGAGACTTTGGAACTGCTCATCCTCATAATGAAGTCTACTTCTGTCTGTCACTCTCCAGATCTACATCTGCTAGAATGAATGGAAGATGACATCAGACGACAATGCAGTTCTTCTGGACGGCGAAAAATCAGTCGTGCATCCGAGGGGTAGTCAATCCAAGGTTTAAAGCTTCCGTTTGTCACCACCGTGGATAATGGAATTAAAAATACGACAATTAAAAAGTCAATGCTGAATCCAGTCCTCTATTCCAACCTTATTTTAATAAGTTTTCTAACAAATTATTTTTTAAAAGTGAGCAACGACCGTGGCTTTTAGCCCTACGAATTCCAACCTTGGATTTTTAACGGCGCAGTTGATTTTCACGTCGCTAGTTGGTGTGAAAATTTTCCATTGACTAAATAACATGCATAAAATCAATTTAGAATGTTGCAAATTACGCAACTGAATATTGATTGGCTGTAATTTAGTAATTTAATTAGTTGGGAACAGCTTTACATGTGGAGATTAACAACTACGCAACACATTTAAAACTAAATGTGAATTGCTCTGGTTGTGTTTTGCTAAATGGTGATTAAGAATATGTATAAGCATCATGGAAACATTTTAAAAGTCATTTAAATTATAATCTAAAAACTAATTTGTATTCAAATTATGTTAGTTGTTCTTGTTACAAAACCCAATCAGGGGCGTTACAATTATCGTAATATATTTAGTTCGTTTTCAGCTGAAATCTCCCTCCTGGGAACGAAATGAAGCTAAAAAAAAGAAAGAAATGAATTGCGCATGAGCTAAAGTGCGGAGTGGAAAAGTGATGATTTGACTCCTGAGTGGTTTTAATGCGACAACTCCGATATCAAATTTAGCATCCTTAAGCTTTATAATTGGCACCGGAGGACTGACTTCAGTACCTAATCAATTACGTCGCTCCTGGCTTGGTTTGACAATGGGCCGGAGTCTGCATTGTCCGAATCATGAGCAAGTAGAGGTAACAATGAATGATTGATAAGGGAATAACAAAGGTGATTTATGTTTTTCCAGTCCAGCTCTCCCTTCACCTGGGGTCCGCCTTGGTGACATTGTGTCCATTGTCTTGTGTCCTCTTTTCAGCTGGTGTCAATCACTTAGGGAATGGTCCGCCTCACTCTACATAACACGCCCATCAACCGCCTTGGAGTCAGCTAGGGTTTCTGACTGCCTCTTAGTCCGTGTCAGGAGCATTTGGGACTCCCTCCTACCACGGTCTTTTGACCATACCACCGAGGCTGTTGAAGTGGGCCAAACCCTCAAACAAGTCGACGTCGAACCAAGGGAAACTTGAAATCCCAGCACCATCATCACCATCCATCCCTCCTTCCCCCACGGAATCCAGCTTGCTGGCTTGCGCAAACTTTCAGTCGATACCCAAAGACAACAGAGAGAGGTTTGCAAACAGGAAAACCTAAAACAGTAAGCAGTAACGACATGCTACCTAACGAATAAACTCAATACGTCAGTCGTCAGAAAATTCCAAAATCACTGGAACCGTTGGAGTGAGAACAGGAGCTCATCAGAAATTTAGATTTTTCGGAATTGAAATATTCCTTCCTGTCTGGCAGCCAAGCTTGCCAAATAAGTCTTACCGGTGTGAGAATGGCGTCACCCGTGTAGCGTGATTTTGTCATTTTTGCAAATCGTGTCACTCTGCCTGAAGGCATTTTGAATCTTCCCGCCCACTCACAAGAATGCTACCAGCCATCATGGACGAACCACCAGCGCTCGCTTCCACGAAACCGCGCTCAACTGATTTTTCCATCGCTGCAATTATGTCGAAAGAGATCTCAAATTCTCAGCTTCATCACCAGAGAAGAAAAAGTCAAAGTTCCTCACCACCATTTTTCAATGATAGTCCCACAAAGTCCATAGGTAAGCTCTAAAAAATAATTTTTTCTATGACACTGCGGAAGATTTTTCTTTCTTGTTTTTATTTTTATTTTCCAAAATTTCCAGATCGACTTTGCAGTAGTCAGCCATTTTACAGTTACAACAATCACATCCACCATATACAAAGCAGGACAAATAGTCCATCGCATTCTTCCCATTCTCATCATGGCTCTGAAATTGAGGATTTTTCAGAATCCAGTGATTTTGAAAAAGACATTGACATTTGTGATGATGACAATAAAGTGACTTCATCCGTTGAAACTCCCCTGAGTGGGAAAGACATGGACGATGATGATGAAGACGGACTTTGTAGTCCAGGGATGGACCGAATTGGTTCCCCTGTTGACATTGATGACACGAATCATCACCCGGGACTCCATCGTGATAATTCCCATCCAACCGGAAATCCAGCCAAAACCGGGCAAAAAGTCGCCCGCTCCAAGAAAACTTCGTCGCGTCCACCCAAGGTCGAGATGAAAGGGAAATGCAACTGCGAAGAATTCCTGATAGTCAACTGTCATCTAGAAACTAAAGACTTATGGGACAAGTTTCATGACCTCGGAACTGAGATGATCATCACGAAAACAGGAAGGTAAAATGAGCCTTTTTATACTCTTGATTTCAGCTTCTTTGGAAATCCTAGGGTTCCTGTACTTGACCAAAACATGGCTAGATTACCGTTTCCTTTTTGTCCGGGACAAAGATTATTGACCCTAATCTAAAAGAAAATAAATTCACTTGTTCTATATAACTTTACGACGCTTCCTTAGAATGAAGATTTCCGTAGAATTTAAAGGACGCTTTCCTAAACCATGTTCCTGAATTGGTCTGGTCTGGTGACCTCGTATTTTAGATAGGACACTTAATGGTTGTGATATCCATCACCATTTAGAATTTACTGTGAGTTGTAATAATCATAATAAGGCTATCCTAAGGACCTAATCTGAAGAAATGTAGCGTAGGTCCGCCACCATTCCGTATGGACACACAAAGATAAGGAACGGACATTTTATGGGATCCATATAAATGTCGCCGCTCTGCTTGCATGAGAGAATGGGAATTGAATCTGGTCATGCAAAATAGTAGGGGTTACAAAGTTACAATTTTCTTCAAAAACATTTCAACTCGTTTCAAAATTATTAAATTGATTATTACATTTCAGAAAATAAATTTGGTATATTTAGTTTTCATAACTTTAAATTAAATCCTCACATTTTGCATTGATTGAGCATGCGCTGTGAAAAAGATGGCGATCCTAAAGACTAAAAATGCACAATCCTTCCCAATCTCCAAGATCGTCACGCAATGGGCTATTCGATAATATGCAATTTGGATTTTCGACCCGATTAAGAATGATATGAAAAGGGGTGTAACATGTTTTTGGAAATAATTACTTCCTCTCACCTCTTCCCACACAATTAACTACAAATCGCATGAGAGATGCTGTAATACTTTAAAAAAGGAGAAGAGAATCAGGATTCCAAAGAGGAGCCTTAAAGATGAGATCATAAGGGTCCCCTGCATGAAAGTGTTTACCACCACCATGATTCTGAGCCTTGGAGCAAATGTTATAAGAAACAGACACAAATGATGATTTGAAAAGACAAGCGTCAGCTATGCTCTCTTGGGTTTAAAGACCGACGGCGTTTTTGTAAAAGAAGCGATCAGAACAGACGTGCAAGGCTCACTTCTATCGTCGTCAGTTTAAGTTCAAATCTTTAAAAGTTCATGTAAGGAGGAACTTAATTGCTTCCCTTGTGATGATAAACATGAAGGAAAAGACTGGATTTGGGGGATGAAGGCACTTTTCAGCCTCAAAAACCCACACTTTCTTAATGTTATTTCGGCCATAAGTTATTCTCCATACTTGAAAAAAGTTGGTAATTGATCCCCTCTAGTTTTGCTCTCTAATGCGCTTCATGGGAGGAGAAATGTCGGATAGATAAATTGCAATAAACGTCAATGCGGGAAAAGAAAGGGTCTTCAAGGCATAGCGGCGGCAGGCACGTTAAAACAATGTCTACTGTGTTGCAGGTAGACAAAGGCAGTGCTTCTGTGGCTTTGATTGATATTAGAACTGACACTTTAAGGATAAAAGTTGGGGAAAGTCAATTTCTAGAGCGCCGGTCTTTGCATGGAGTCCAATTACCAATTCGTTCAAGCTTTAAATTTCAAACGTAAGAATTCCATATGGATAAAGGGGATTGATGGGGAAACAAGGCGGTCTTCAGATTTGGCAAGTTCGAGCTAATCCAAAATGCATTAATTCACACCTGCTACGTGGAAGTATGGGGTGTTAGTTTTCACATTTTCACACATACCTTAATACCTCCCAAATATTTGTGGCCAAACTTCATCACATACAATCACTAATTTGCTTTTAGCGCATTAGGGGATGAACGCAAGCCATATTAATTTCGCATCATTCCCTCCTACCCTGGGCAATGGGAGAAGACGGGACGTGCAAAAGATGTAATCTAGATTTCTTACAATCCTCGCCGCCGTTTGCTGCCTACTGCTAAAGCGGATTAGAGCATATGGCTGAGCTGTACAAACCTCACATTTTCCTAATGACATGCTGTCGACTCGGAAAGAAAATTTTCAAGTTCCCGTCCAGTTGAGGCAGTGCATATAAAATAGTTTAGGAGCAACCGGCAGACAATTTTTAGACCTTAAAGGTCCAGCTTTTACATTGAACTTTCTTGTTAAAACTTTCAAGCACAAGAACCCCCTCAGAGCTTATCGATATGCCCTGAATTCTCATAATTTAAGAGAGTTCATATGTACTTGTTCGTCATCAAGCTTCAACCTAGCAGGAATTATTGTTGATAATTGTTTTATTCCATGTGAAAGTCACGGTAGTTTAACTCCATTAAATCATCAACCGTTTCAATTTTTCGTTCCTGGTAGAAACTTCGTAACGTACCATACTCGTACTCGTACTTGATAAACTTGATAAAAATTGAGCTTCATTATTTACCATATCAGTTCCATCTCTTGTCCGGCTACACATCTTTCGGGATGTAATTACATTTCCTGCATTTCATTTGCTGGAATTAAACGATGAAAAAAAGACGGTGACGAAATATTTCCAAATGTGATTTCAAACTAACTCGGATTGGTTGACTGATGAAATGGTTGGATAATTTTTAAGAACAATCGACCGTAATAAGGAGGCTTGCAAACCCCCTCAATGCAACATGTCATCGATACTTTTTTTCGGATGACATGGTCCATGAGCATTTCAATGAATCTAGTTAGTGAAATGGGATCCAATTCCCTTATGAATTATGAAAGTGTAACCCTCAACGGGCATTGCGTTAACCCCCATTTCAACATATAGAACAATGTCACCAATAGCCTTTGCTCTACCGCCGATGATAAGTTTTTCTAGCACTGTTCCGGAACACGAGTTAAAACTTTTGTCACTTTGTGACTGTCACAAGGGTACTTGGAAGTTACCCGTTCCCCTTCTTTTCTCTCTGCGCATCAGAACACCCGGGTGACCTTATGGAGCTGAACCTGAACCCAAAAACGACTTACATATGGAACTGCCATGGTCACATCCGTATAAAATAAAAAGTCGGTTATAATTAATGATGAATGATCTCGTTCTTCTCACTCTTCAACTTCACACCCTTTCCTATACGTAACTACGGGTTAGGCGGTCTTTTTCAAAATTCATTTTCAGAAAAGGGCTTCTTTCGTGTGTAAAGTAACGATGAAGTTTATTCTTCCCAGAGTGAAGGCAACGACTTCAATTACCCCTTACGGAACTGAACCACTTTCCATTTCGACGTCTTCAAAAAATCCTCACTTACTTCATCATCATCACCCAAAATGTATTTCCTTTTCGTATATGAATTTACACGGTGGTTCTGACCCTACCCTCATCGCCGTGTGGGTTTCTCACACTTCGCGTCACTTTTCTAGTCCCAAACGTACAATTATGTCTAAGGATTTACTAATTACTGACTTGATCCTGAAACATGGATTAGATCCTGGTCTGCCCATAGGATTGCGTGTGTTCACGCTACAATGGTGAAAGACGATATCGATGCTTTATCGCACACAATTTAAAACTCTTTGGACTTAAACGACGATAAGAAACAGAGAGAGACTCTATAATTATTGCATTCTGTGCATCAACGAAAAAAAGTTTTTTGATTGCGAATTGAATTTTAATTGTGCTCCTGTTTTTTCCTTTTATCGCATAACTGCAAAACTGGATATTCACTAAAATAAAATTCACATCGGCGGGCAAGGGTGCAAATTACCTTGCCCTTGGGTTGTCTCCCGTAATTCTCACATTATTAATATTTAGCAAGGCTATTAATTATCTTCTTATTCCCCTTCCCTCACTTTGCAAAATTCACTTTTTATGGAGAAAAAGGCCACACTTTTTTATTCTCTGAATTGTAGTTTTTAGTATGCAGAGTAGCTGTGAGTGATGCGAGTTTTGAGGTTGATGGATGTGCATTCAAGGTAGGAGCCAACAACTCAAACGAGGCCTGCATACGGAATTAAAGATGACAAAAGTTGATTTCATGTAGATTTAATTAAGGTTAAAAAACTCAGCAGCAAATTGCAAAGTTGTTATTAATGTGAGAAACATCATGTTCTGCTTGGAACGACATCAGTCAACCCCATGGAGGTTTTCCAGCTAAACTAACTTCCGAAAATGTATAGCTTAGACTTTATAGGTAGAGGAACTGGACCTAATAAATCTTCTGAATGCTAAAAAGATGAATGGACTCGATAGCATGACGACATGTTACACCTGGCTAACTTTACCTGATACCGCGCGCATACAACTATAAAGGAAATTACATGCTATCGAGTATCCCATATTTCAACCCAATTCCATACAATGTTCAATTGGCACCTAAAGCCTTAATGTACTTCTGAGAGCATCACTTATGGAACTTCCGCATAAGATTCTGGCTCTGATTAAACCGCATCCAACACACCCACTCAAAGCTTTAGAATATTTCCATGTGCAATGTGCATATAGATAGTGCGCTGGTGTGAACCATCAATGGACTTTGTTGTTTCAAAAAACAGAGTTCTTCTGTTGAAAAAAAATTAATATTTGAACATTCTTTTGACCATTTTGGCCTTGTCCTTAAAACTGCAGGGTTGAGTTCCCTTTGACATTTGCTGAATCTGATATTCCTATACTGGGTTGATGATGTGTTTGCGTGACAAGCTTGGACCCGGGCTGGTTCCTTAATCTTTTGACGAAAGTACAAGTTTATTTTTAAAAATCCCATGTCAAAAAAGTCAAGATTGTTTTCAAGTTGAATGATTGGTGTAGACAGGACGCGCATATTCATGGACTCTGCAATAATGCATAGAATAATATCCGGTTTCTCGTATTACAAGATGAGCTGGTGATTGCGCTTTAAGGTTTTCTCATTACTATTGTTTAATTTTTCGTAATCATCAAAAAAGAGGAAGTTTAGCAACTTTTTATTCACCCCTTGAATATGTTAGTTTACCTCCTTAATTTTGTGTGTGTCCATTTCCGGTGTCAATCTCAAACTTGACGGATTTACGATGAAACTGTTGACTTTTACGGGTTGCCATTACTCATATTTTTATTTCATCCTGTTCTAGAAATTCATGTTGAGACGTCGATAAACGTTAGTTTGCTTTGCACATGGTGCACGGCCTGGTCATTAAAATTCATTGTAATTTTATATACGCGCGGCACACTCAACCTGCGTTCTGTAATTATTAGTGAAACCTTGTCGGAAATTAGGAACAAGGGAAAAGTTTATGTGACAAAGTGATGATGTTGAAATTGAAGGTTTTTAAGTAGATAATTTGACCTACCGGGTCAAGTCTTGTAAGATTCGAACATATACAGATGATGACGTGACGATTGAAGCTTTGGTGTAGGTAGGGCGACCTTTCAGTGATAACGTGGGTCTCATGTAAATGATAATTTTAACAAAATTGTAACAGGCGATGACTTTTGAAAATTCAAAATTATCTTGAGTTTGTCACGGGTCAATTAAATTGACATCAAAAATAAGGATTTATGAGCTCTGTATTATCCTATGAAGTCAGGAGTTGCCAAATTCTTTAGGCCAAGACCATTTTTCTTGTTAGAAACATTGCTTTAATTAAATAATTTACTACACCCAACTAATATCTCAATCGGAATCTTTTCTTTGGCAGGAAGACTTTCAAGTTGAGGTCGGCATTATTAATTACGCTTTTAACTGAAAAAAAAGTTGCGTCGAGGGAAGTCGAAAGGGTTGTTGGGAATAACATCGGAGCTTTTAAGTCCCTTGAAAGGCTTTGTAACGTTGAGGGAGGGGGACTTGGCATAATTATCCCAAGATCTCATTGGAATCCATGCGTTTTGTTTTAGAATTATGTTACACATTATTACACCACCACCACTACTAGTCATCAACGTCAATGGCGTAGAGACCCACCGCTACGTTCAGAAACCAATTTTTACTCAAGTGCGCCGTCTGGTAAAAATTCATTTGGATCCCGATGACAGAAGCGCTGAGGCATAATGGGCTGTCCAGTGCATATAAGACTCGCGTAGTAGCACAAGTAAACGTATTTGTAGCACATGCGCTGTTTTGATTGTGCCCACTGGGTTAGTGGATACTCGCGATAATAATTGGGACCAGAGAGGGTAGCACGCCTCTTCGTTTAACCTTTAGCGAAACAGCGTTTGTCCGAAATCTGTGAATAGGTGACAGATCATTTATTTGGAACACAATGAAGTGGAACAAGTCAGAACCACCATGGTAAATTGAATTTGAAAAAGCACGAGAAGGCGAGTGGAAGTTAAGTAGATGGGACAATGGGAAAATAAAATGTGTCCATCTGGTTCGGGCGTTGCAAAAGTCACAAATCACATAAGGGCATGGAATATGGGAACAATCAAAGGCTGAAAAGGGAGTTCATATTTTGTATTCAATGGACTGCTCACTGCCACTGGCACCTGTAGTGCTAAAAGGGCTTGACACAATATCCCTGACAGGCAGACGACGCCATGGCTACTGCCTGCGCTCACACAATCATCGTGAAAAAATGCACTTGAGCATTTACTCGTGTCTTCACTGAGCTGAGCTGTACGACAATGGATGAGGTTGATAGTTGTCATTCATTAATTTAAGTTGGATTATGACAGCCACTTGGCTGTGGCATGAGGTTCATGCTCATTTGTGATTCATTGAGCGTGCGCAGAAGGAGTCCAGTAGGAAGTGCAAAAAGTTGCAATGTCATCAGGTAACTTGCCCTTGTCAAATTAGCTTGTGACATGTGAAGTGGTTTGTCATCCTCGTAATAAAGGATTCGGCTCGAACGATAATCCGTTGAGACTTTTGTATAATTGGAAGTTGGTTAGGAATAAGGATGACTCTGTTGATTCTTTTGTTAAAGTCAAGTGATTGGGGGATGAGCCCTTCACTTGAATAAGAGCCTTAATGAGCTCCCTTTGAAAAATTATATTCGAATCAACACTTTGGGCTTTAAGGTCGATGAAATCGCTGCCCCGGTGGTTCTAATATCCTGTTTTTATTTTTCCAGGCGGATGTTTCCAACTGTACGAATATCCTTTTCTGGATTACAATTAGACCAAAGATACGCCGTGCTTCTTGACATTGTTCCCGTTGATACGAAACGCTATCGATATGCTTATCACCGCTCGTCCTGGCTCGTGGCAGGGAAGGCCGATCCACCAGCGCCATCTCGACTCTATGTCCATCCTGATTCGCCATTTACAGGAGACCAGTTGAGGAAGCAAGTCGTCTCCTTTGAAAAAGTCAAGTTGACGAATAATGAAATGGACAAACATGGCCAGGTAAAAACTTATGCTCACCCATAATACGTAAATTAACCATTAATCCCCCGCATAAGAGGAAACCCTTAATGGCAAAGTTTTGTCCAACTCCCCACTCAATTCTTGTGACTTCTGAATTTTATTCAACACCTTTTTAAAAATTCCATTCATGGTGACATTCCCTAGCTTGGTGGGTTTTCAACGGAGTCACGACCGGAGTACTATAGTCCGAATGAATGACAATTCAACGCTCACAACGGGCAAATCCCAGGGTGTCACAACTTACAGAATAAATGTGTCCTGAGGAGCCTTATCGTGTGTATTGTCTTATCACCAAGTTTCAATCTTTTTTCCAAAATAATGGGGAAATAATTTAGTGCGTGTCAAGCTTGAAACTGGAAATATTTGTGGCCTGGGTAGCTCGGAATCAGCAGGGGTTCCAGGATCAGGCCGTTTTTCAAAACGATTCATCCTTCAGCACTACTCCAGCAGCGCTGAGCTCCTGGTCAAATCACGTCTCCGTGTCATAGTCGTTTATGGATAATGTCCACTTGGAGTCTTTTGCGCATTGAATTAATTAAAATGTACACTTGTAAATGGTGAATGTAAGATGTGTCTTATTTCACAAAAGTACAAGGTGATTAAGTCTAGCTTCTTCAAATACAAATCGTGGAACAAGAAAAACTAATTTAACCAGTTTTCCAGAGATAGCAATAAAAGTTGTGGACAGGTTGAAAAGGAATTAGGAGCCAAAAGAATTCATTCATTTGTTCCTTGGTAATTTAATTGATGACTAAAGTTAATAATTTTTTATAACTTGTCATCATAAAGGATTCCCAACTTCTTGTGGGGATTGTAATATAATAATGTTTCATGGTGGATATACGTATGATGGACATCCTCCTCATAAAGATGAGGTGAAGAAGTTTTGAAGGCTGGAAATAAAATATATAACTACAAACTTAATTTAACGTCTGTCCTTCTCGCGCTTTTCCGCACTTGTCCGAATAATCAACAAACACGTTAAAATAATGAGCCAACACTTGTGATGAAATAGTTGTAATTGAAATAACACAAGTTTCAAGAGGGAACCGAAAGAAAACCTTTAAAGGTTTTAACCTTTAAGGTGTTTTTTAGGCTAGCCGTCAACTACGTCTAGTTTTGTTTTACGTGAGACATTCCAGACACCTTCATAAACGTCCACCAGTAGGTTCTTACATGATCGTATAACCAAAGAAAGTGACCCCGGACATAAAGAATTTGAACAAATCCTTTAAGAATTAAGAATAAAAGGAATCTTGTAACATAAACGCCGGTTTCTGATCTTCATGATAACTGAGGCTAACAAACGACCCCAGAGCCCATCATCATTTAAGAATGTTGTCAAATTTGACTCTTTATTTTTGGTAATAATTTCTAGGATCCAAGACACTTTTCATTTATTGGGAATAAGCTGTGTGGCTTTACAGATGAAAAAGAGGTTTCATTTCTCATGGGTTTAATACAGGTCTGGGTGGTCGGGGACCACTTTTAATACATGTGTAAATTATTTTTTGTTGTCCGGCCAAACAAGCCAAGCCACATTAGTGAGATCTCAGTGTCAGAATACGAGTTAAGGTTTCTTAAAATCAGACTGACCTAGGCTAAAGGCAAAAACAAAGGAAAAGGCAAGTGTGTAAGGTCTTTGAGCCCTTATTTGTACGTTAACGTAACAATTTTCAGGATTCAAATTCCCCACCCACACTTTGGGTTAATGGTTTTCAGGAGTATAGTCCTTCAAGTGGGTAATTGAACAAGGCAGAAGGGACGTTAAGGCCCTGGATGCTCAAGTATCATAACAGCTTACACAAAAGGACCGGCAATTAAGGCCAGCTTCCATAAGGATTTAGAACTTCAATTAAATGGCGCACCCATAAATCTCCCTTTCTGTTCTCAAACATAATTCAGTTTGTATAAACACGAGGAAAATCTCCTTCTACGGAAATGTATGCGCTCAGGTGGGAAATTACTTTTCACTATGGTCTCTGCGCGTAGCCTACGTTCACTCTTATAATTTCTTTGGGTGTTAATTTACACACCTTTGACTATTGCGACACTCTGAGTTCACACTTCTGAAGTGTGTGATTTATTTCCTTGCCGGGGCTATCACATTAGCACATTCCCAAATCCAAGTAATTATAAGAGAGATGTTAAATCCAAGTCTGGCGTCACTCTTAAGAATCCAAGTGTAAATCATCACTTCCCTTTGGGAATTCAGGGAATTAGCAACTACCGCTTCCCCGCTGAATTGTGAGTTAGTGTATAAGGGAACTTTTATTAATTAAAGATTTAGGAATTATGTAAAGATGAAGGAGCCGTGTGGTTTGTGCCACACACAGTTTCCCATCTTCCTGTAGCGAACACCGGCTGAGAAATTATAAAGAAGGCGGAGCTGACTGAAGAATGTGCGAAATTACATTAGATATTCCATGATGAGAAATCTTAATGATTTTTTTTTGTAATATAAAAAAGTTGATTTAAAAAGTAAATTATTTCAGCAGCAGCAGCAGGAGTTAAACCCCACAGAATCCGATTCTACACAGATTATGCTTATGAAGTAGCTTTTGCTACCGCTCGTCTTTACTGTAAAAGATTCAGCGCCTTGTTTTACCACTTTTGGGAAATAATCGCGCCAACATCTTGACGTTGTGGAGCTGTCACTCACTATGGCTGACATCCATTCCCCTTTCTCTCTTCAGGAATAATGGCGAATTTCCAGCAGTTTTATACAATAGTGCAATCCCCATTGTTCTTTTTGCAGATTGTTTTGAATTCAATGCATCGATATCAGCCTCGCGTTCATCTTGTCAAGTGGAGAGAAGGGATCGTTCCTGGAAATTCTAATATTGATTTGGAAGGAGAGAAATACCGAACTTACATTTTCTCAGGTAAGTTTTTATATTCCTTTTTTTGGGTTCTGTCCGTTTTCAACATAGAATTGGAACGTTTTATATTTCAGAAACGGTTTTCACTGCTGTCACAGCCTACCAAAACCAATTGGTAAGTCCCTTTGGGTCAAAATGTCAAAAACATTGGGCAACCAATGACCGTCGTCCCTTACACCCTTTACAATGAATAATCACAGTGCAATATACTTTGTTCTTATTACAACACTGCTGTTAAAATCCAACGGGATTGTTTACCATGTCTAATCGCTCAGGCCTGATTCCTCTGTAAATCAGACCGAATTACTTCATTGTTGTACTTGTTGTTGTTGGTTAATTATGCCCACTTTAACTCATTAAACATTTATTTGGAATAATGTTTATGATTAGTAAACGTTTTAAAGTGTTTGACAATTTCCGAAAGGAAACCCTCCCACGATTAGAGATTTGAACCTAACCTGTTTTGTAAATACAGTAAACTTCTTTGATGATTAGGGTATAAGAAACCTAGTAATTTTATGGCTGAATTTTAATTATTGGTCCTAAATGGATGACAGGAAGAGGAGTGACATTTATACAGACTAATTGTCAGCGTGACCCGATTTCCTTAACCCATTATTAACGTTACTCGGATATTAAGCTTTCCCATCACCATTGTTAAATGCTAAACTGATGATGCCATTTGACATTTCGACCACCCAGCTTGGATGTGTAATTTTCCCTTGTGCTAATTACAGTAACGTGATCTTTTGTCTTTATATTTCAGATAACAAAGTTAAAGATAGACAGCAACCCGTTTGCCAAAGGATTTCGAGACTCTTCACGGCTCACCGATTTTGACAGGTAGGGCGACAGACAACACACATTTTGTTCATTTCGTGTGGTGGGTCTGTTTGACGCTGCTCAATCGCTGTTACGCTTTGTCTGCTAAAATTCAAAACCTATGCCACGCGCCGTTGTAAAGATTCCAAGACAGCAATTGTGTCAAATGCTTGAAGCTTTTAAAGGAATTCTTCAAGTTTTCATCTCGACTTCATCGCACTCACTGATCTTGAGGTATTCCAAAGGCCACAGATTCGGAAAGGAATGATAACTAGTTGGGGGGAAAATGCACAAAAACAAGGGTACTAAACCGACATTTTTACCTTTGCCAAAAAAAAAGTTTTCCTACTAAGCTTTTGTGGTATTTTGGTCATTTCAATTCCAAGATTCGCACAATTTAACTTTGTTTTAATTAACATTACAGTCCAACACATGAGTAATTATTTCACATTCCGAAAACACATTCGCCTTGCCTTTGTCGCAGAAACGCAGACCAATTAAAAACGGATTCTACGCTGCTTATATGGAATATCTGGCAGAGCATCAATGACAACTATAACATGAAATTAAACTAAATATGTTGCGAACCTTCAAAAAGGGAATTTTATGATATTATTTTAGCACCAGCTTCTGGTTGCAGGTTGATAAAATCATCTCCAATTTCTACCTGTGAGGAATAATTTGATCGTTCCCACTTATTTGCAGCATACCTTCATTTTTATTAGACAATTGGCTACATCTACAAAAGAATATGGCAGTGGAAAAAGGAAATTAGCTTTACAAAGTTTTATGTACCAGAAAGAAAAACATTGTGTGAAATGTAACAAACTGCTAATAAAAGTTTGAAACTTAAATTCATTTTAATGTCTAAACAGCAAAGGGTCTGCTTCTCTATTACCGCGCGTATTCTACCGTTTTGTTCAAAAAATTTTACGATTGTCGTAAAAGTATAACGTTCTCCCGTCACTCCGCTGACCGCATGCACGCACACTTGCAAAAATATTATTGCAAAAACTCTTATTTAATGCCAACACTTATTTACGGCTTTAGTAACCTTCGTCAATTCTAAAATTAATTGCCATAGGTGTGTGAATGTGAAGGTGATGAAGAAGAGCCTTAGGAGAGACTTTGTTATTAACTGCCAAGAAGGCTCTCTAAAGGGCAACTTTTACATCCCTATAAAATCCCAGGCGAGAAGGATTTAAATTCACAATTTTGCCAATGCGTCGACGTGTTATTGCCCATTGTACCCAGTGATGATTAGGGTGCAGAAATATTTTGAGAAGGGAACAATGTTCCAAACGTGAGGCTCATGCTGAGTTTGATATTTAATAGCCCTTGCATGCAGAAATGTGCCTTATGCTTTTCTATGAAAGCGAATAACCGCTTGACTATAAATACTTTTTTTGATTGTTTCCATTCTTTCCATTTTGGTAGTTAAAAAGGTTCACAAAATTGTGGGCGTGGGAGGTGTCTGACTTTGTTGTGACTTGGAGAAGTGGGCAATATAACACTTTCAGTGGTCCGAAAAAAGAACTTCGGGTCCCTTTTTACCGAAATTTCACTTTTCAAAGAGCAGCAACAACGTTTTCATCCTTTGTTACGAAGCAAAATACTTTGTGGATTTCTAGAATTTTGCTTCAAAAGAGGTTGTGAAATTGTGTGAATTTTCCACGCACCACCGTGTCGAAGCTTGTTACAATAATCTTTCCGATCATTCGCCACCACGACGGCAAGATGAAACGATTATGGTTATTACGCAGGCTTCCTTTGAGAAGATCTTAAATGATTCCGGTTGGTAATAAATTATGAAAAAGGGGAAAACCTCGTGATTTCCAAGAGGCGTTGAACTTAAGTTATCATCGAAAGCCAATTTAACCACTGTATCGCACTACCTCCCAAAAGCACTGGATCATTCCTGAAACGTTGTTCATCGGACCCTTTCACGGCACCCGATCCACGATCTTAACAGATAGATTCGATGAACAAAAGCGATTCCGAAGGATTTCATGTTGAGCATGGGAGTGACCAAGTTAGAAAGTCTTCCCAGGAGCGACTCCTTTGGTATTGTTTTATCGTCACATCACACGCCTACTTATTATAACCTTTTAACTCAATTAAGAGACAAGGGACGGGGAGCCCTTGATTTAGTACCCTTTCAACCAAGTCTGTGACGAATTAAAATATGATTTTTGAATGAACTTATTGAATTTTTAAAATTCAATATTCATTTTGATACTTTTGTTCCATTTTCGGATTTGTAACGGTTGTGAATGGCATCAAGGGCCTGGAAAACACATGAGCCACATGGACCACAAAATGGCAAATGTTTTAAAACCGCTTTCTCCCCTACTCTGTCCTAAACAAACCTTATTCCTTTTGAATATTGAGCTGAATAGCTTGAATGGCTTTGGGTGTCTATTGTTAACAAGGTTTGAATGGGGATTGGAACGAATTTAGTCCGCATGGTGTGGTAAACCACACGAGGGGGAAACGTCTATTCCGTATACAAACCTCCTTCTGACGCTCATTAATAATTTCTTCCATTTGCGCAGAGATCCAATTGAGGCTATGCTTCCGTTGGAACATCACTTTCTCCGGGCAGCTTCCGGAACATCCCTCCGCCTATTCCCCGATTTCTCCGACATGGACAACAACAATTTAATGAACTCCATTGAGAAGGCGAGAATGCTTCATCAACAATGGTTAATGAGAGGTGGACCGCCACCTGGTTTTCCTGGTGAGAACAACTCAGGCCCACAGGGTCAACGACCTCAGCCTCCTCCAGGGTCCGGTGGTCCGTCGCTTCATCAGTTCCTAGCGGCCGCTTCTGCAAGTGGGATGCCACCAATGCCGCAACTGTACACGTTAAATCCAACACGGGGCTCACCCTCGCCTCTACCCATTCCAGCACAGCTTTGGTCACAATGGTCAGCCCTGTCCCAACTACCGCCAGGTCTTTTAGGTCAATCTCATCAACTCCAGCAGCAAATTGCTCAACAAATGCAACAACAGCAACAAGCGAATAGTCAAAATGCTGCTGCTGCTAGGTCACTCAGGTACAGTCCGTATCCTCAACAGCCGCCAATGCCCGTTGGGGCTAAGGCATCATCTACTTCTCCTAATGCCGGTGCCATGCCCCCAATGATGAGCGAACCGATGAATTGCAACAATCGATCCTAAACAATAATGAATGTTACAATGTGGGGTTTTAGTCAACGTTGTTTCTAAAGGAGTTCAGGTTCAGCAGAACTCTTTTATGCGCTGGTTTTGCCTGGATTTAATCACTAATTGTACAATCCACTGCGTCTATTGGATAATTTATTTTAAGCGATTCAGTATTATTATAAAATAAAATTGTAGCTTGTAAGTGTTGTACCACCATACAGGGGAAAAAACTATTTGCCTAGTTCCTAATTTTGAATTTGTAGAAGTTTACGGTTTTGACCGCAGACAAGCGTTATCGCTTTCATTTTTAGTCATGTAAATAAAAACAGAACTTAATTTGTAAAGCTTACTTTGTAAAATTATGAAATCATTCGTCTTTCTTATTTTTGAACGTCTTCATGTCTTGTTCGCGCCATCCTAAATTCGAGTTTTTATTTGTAGAGAGGGAGTTATGAATTAAATAAAATGGCTTCCTGTTCAATCGTTAAATCATCAGTCACACCACACAAGTTTTGAAACTTGAACTAGATGACGAGAATGACATCCAATGTAATTTCAGAATTTGTTGAGGGCGGTTTTCCTTTTTGGATCCATGTCAACTGCCTTGTTGGAACTGTCAACCTACATCTGAGAAGAACTTCAGTGTGTCAAAAGCCAAACCTCATAGAAATGATACGCCTTCCAGATGACATGCGGTGGTTCCTAAAATTCCTTTCGGTCAAAGGGCAAAGGACCATTTCCCTACGGAATTCCTAAAACTAAAGGTCCCCTTCATAAAACTTGGAATGGAATTCTAATTCAAAACTCGTTCGTCAGATTTCATAACACTTACACACAATACATAAAGAATGTACCTAGAAACGCATTCCTTTGTATCGCTTTCTTCCACTTTCTCTGTCCTCAGGTGGAACAAGGGCTTTGTCGCTATCGAAGCCATAAATATGCGCCTGCGCAACCTTGTATTCAATTTAACACTATGATTTTACTGCATTTGCGGTATAATTACAATCCTCCCTTTAAGGCATATAACTTTGCAACCATTTCGAAAGGGAAATCATTTACTGCTCAGAGGCAAAAGACCTGCTGAATGTTTAATTTCCTTGTTGCCTCTTCCTAATGCGTTGAAATGACCACCTAGCAACAACACAATTTAACTATACTTTCCATGCACTTCTGAAACAACTGACGATGAAACTTCAAACATGAAAAGAAGCCGACTGGACTCAATATAAAAAATACAAGGAGCATATTATGAATGTATAACAACATTTTCCAGCAGTAGAAAAAGGGGAAGAAAAACTTTGTGTTCAAGAGTGCACAAACACGCTGTTCCTGTATTATCTTATAATTCGGGCACAACCCTTTTTCTTTTTCGGTTTTTATGTCGTAGCTAAAACAAGTTGAAGGAAATCTGGGTAAGATCTGTATCAAATTCAAGACATTTAAAGAGATTATTTGCACCCCCGCGTGACTTGCTTTTTCGGTATTACATGGTTATCATTTAAAGAAATGCTTCCAACGGATGCGCGGCTTTTACATCAAAGGTCAACTGCACAATTACTGTGTTTGATAAAGTAGAAAAGATTAATATCACAGACGAGAATGCCCCGAGTCAAAAGCAGGTTTCGGAACCGCATTTATATTGCCGATACTCATCTTATTAATTTACTCCTTTTTGCACTTTCATGCGAAGCTTCACCGCTATAAGAAGATCTGAGAGCTGCGTGTAAAAACAAGGAGGATTCGACGACGTAAAAATAACTAGATTGACCTGATGTTAAAGCCACAAGTCGAAATCGTGAAGGAGCGGTTAAAGTAATGAAGGTGATTATGATTTGAACCTGCAAGGGGATTAAGGCCTTTGGATCCTTTGGACCAAGTGGACCTTTACAGGGTTTTTTAGGTGTGAAGGAACATGAGGATTATTGTATATTATTATTATAGTTTAAAGAATTGTGTTGTGAATGAATTGGAAATTATGGAACACCCGATCTGATATCATTGTTTCTACCAAATGAAAAGGAAACGGATCAATTTGCAGGAAAAAGCATTCGGATAAATGTAGGATTTCATGTAATTCCGCCAGCAGCAAAAGAACCCACCTTCTTGGGCCCTGGTATTAAAAACATTATTTTATTTTATCTTTCACACCCGAATGAAATGACGACGGGCTCACAAAATACTTCCTCTCTCCCTAGGTCATTTCTTTCTTCCTCCTCTAATTTTACAAGTTGGTCACGAAAGGGGCATTAAAACGTTGCAAAACATGTGCAATTATCCAACAATCTATTGATAATGATAATGGCTCTTTTGGGTCCGACATTGTAATCATCCTTATAAGAATCATCTACGCCAACACAGGCCAATATAACAATCATTTCGGAATTGCTACTTTGCAGTGGAATAACTTCAGAATTCAGGATCAAAGAAATGTAGGGCCGTGTGGCTGTGTGTGAATTAGCTGTGAAAATTATTTTGATTCATTTAGGTATCGATAAAGTAATCCCATCTAAAAAATAATTAGGAAAGACTAAATAAGTAATGTAGCCTAACCCTAAAAACCTTTAGCACTTAATCTTCAATCTGCCTAAGTTGCACCTAATCTAACTCTCGTCTGCTTAACCTTCACATAACATCCACTAAACTGTAAATTCTAACCCTATACGTTTCAATTCCAGTATTTTTGACACAAATTTTAAACTTCGGGAATTGTTATTTCAATACAATTTGAATGTAATTCGATAGAATTCATAGAGAATTCGTTTTTCTGCAAAAAACTGGCACTGATGAGAAAGCTTAATGTTTGGAATTAGTTAGTTTGGCACTTTTGTTTCATAGATTTTGGTCATAATTCATTTAAGACTTGATTTGATATCTTGGCTGAGTTGATGATGCTCCTGGGCTGAAGTGTGAGGTGTGAGTTGATGAGCTTTTCAAAATATTATTATTGTTTTTTTTTATTTTTTCCTTTGGTCTGTCGGCATCTGAAAAGGACTTGAGAGGACTATTAGCGTTAAGCTTAATGAAGAAAATAAGAAAACATATTAGTTCACATTTACTCGAGTCGCATTATATAGAAATTAAAACCGAGGCTCATTTGGAAAGCCAAGAGGGACTCACAGTAGCGTGATACCCGTCAATAAATCAACATTTACAGGTGTTTCATTTCAGTTTTCTTCGTTAGTTTTTTAGTCCAGTGGGCAGGCCCTAATGCATATTCAACTCATTTAGAAAAAATTCCCAAGGAAGAATGGGGAAATTGATGAATTATCTTCTGACGCGTAGTGTGTGAGTTCTATATGTTGAAAAGGCCCGGCCAACGCCACCTCAACTTGAATTAATCTTCAACGTTAGTGTTAATTGAAAATGACGGGGATCTCAGTGATTCCTAAAGCTCATTAGTTATTGAATATATTTAGCCAGGAGGCTTAATTGTTGCAAAATTAGGAAAAACTTTTTTTTTTGAATTTTGAGGACCCACCATCTTGAAATTCGTGTAGGGTCTATCCCGTCGAACAAACTAAGTGGTCAAACACATTTCAACAAAAAATAGAAACCCAATTCATCTTTGTCTCTTTCCATCCTTCAATTGACATCTCCCTTTGTCTGGCCTTTTGTTGTCATTCCAAGTCCCACGGTTTATTGCAAAGCGACCAATAACAGAATGACACCGGGCGCGGAGCATCATTAAGAAAGACACCTTCCCTTGTCTTCTTTGCAACTGCATTTCTGAACATCCATTGTGCCCTTGCTCTGGAAAAAGTGACATTGTTACAGCTTCTGAAGATGGAGAGCTCAGGATTTCAGCACGACGCGCTGGAAATAAAATGCAGAATAGAATTCCAGCTGTCAGTCACAGGGACGGGAGGCGAAGGGCGTAAATCATGGTTCAATAATCCAATGATTTTATGACTTTGAATTTCCCTTTATTGCGGGATTGCTAAAGTCCGACTCCGGCGGAGTTCGACGGTGACAAGCCGCCAATAAATCCCGGTCATAATCATTCGGTAATCGCTGCCTTGGCCTTTCGAACTTTCCTAGGTTGCAGATAATTATAAAGTTTTCCTATTTTTCAGCCACAGGAGCCCCAGCTTGTGAGAAAGCGTAAGGGCGTACTTTTTCAAAAGCGTCTCCGTTTGAAATAAATAAATCATCCGCCCAGGATTAAGTTGTACTTCCTACTGTTAAAATGCCCGTCCTCCGTTGGTCCCCTCGGTCCTTTGATTGCCTCATTGGCAACTTTGAAGTGTGACAAGGCAGGGTCATATAACAGTCAGAAGTGTGAAGGGGCCTCTTCATCTGCCTCCTTAGAATTGTGTTTGACCTTAACGAGCCATGTCGACCACCCACTCCAAAAGTCACAACTTTCAGTTGCCCACCTACATGGACACACTGAAGACTTCTGCCTGGACATTCATGTCCAGGCAGTTTGAAGACAGTTATTAAAGATGGTGCCCTCCTTGTGTCATTACTCTGTATACGGGGGGCATTGTTACACCGGGCAGCCATTGTCCATCAATTGTCCTTCCCCTATGATTTTTCACACAATCATTTTGACAGGTAAGCACATAAGTGCTTCCGAAGTTGTCGACGTGAAAAATTGTCTTTTCCAAGAGGTCCATTTTGTAACAACTTAAAGAATAATCTCCAGTCTCTTGAGAGTCGTTACGGCGCAGCCATTCTGCTGTCCTCTTGAAATCCTTGTTGGAGCTAATGTTCATTAGGAGTAGCGGTACTTGAAATGGTTAATGCGCAGGTGCAATGAGTACCAGCTTGTCCAACCCACTTTTCTAACCCCGGATGATTAATGACAGCCAAAATAATATAACACTCCGAAATCGGAAACTTCTTTGAAAGAATCTCCAAATGTAAATATAAACGGAGGGACAAGCATTTAGTACCAGCTTGCCCAACCCACTTTTCTAACCCCGGATGATTAATGACAGCCAAAATAATATAACACTCCGAAATCGGAAACTTCTTTGAAAGAATCTCCAAATGTAAATATAAACGGAGGGACAAGCATTTTTGTTCTGGCACCGGATGAGCGGATGATTTGATTGTTCCGGGAGTGTCCCATAATTTTCCATGTCCAGATTGAGTGACTTCCCTAACGATCTCGTGCTAATCGCCCCTTTAGGATCTCATACTGCAGTACATATTCATCTCCGCCATTGTCAGCAAATAAGACCGGATTCTGACACGGAGGAGACGCAAAGTGACGAGGATAATAATACCTTTGGACACAAAAATGGTGGGTTAGCTACGCCATTGAGAACATGAAGCCTTTAGCACCCGCTTCCGTTGTCTTACTTAACGGAGCAGTGCACTAATGATCCTCTAACAAGAGTCTCGGCTTCATACATTGCAATGCTAACAGACCCCAGCACTTCCGGTTTCACTTGAGGTGTCACGGAATAATAAATTATTCCTGATCCTAACACTGGATCGTCAATGGTTTAAAAATTGCTTTTCAAAATTACTTTAACCTGGCGTTACTTGTCGAAAATAAGTTTCAAACTCGATAAGTTTCGAATCTCATCACTAATCCCTCCATTTCGGAACATTGGGCTTTCTCCTGCGCATGAAAAATTATGAAGCGGCTTCATGAAAAGAAAAAAATGGAAAAGCAGCCCACACATGGAAGAACAGGATTCTTGGAGTCTCATATCTATCCCTAAACATGGCATTTATTAATACTGAACGCAATTAATTTCAGGCAGATGAGTGGGACTTCATGAACGTCTTTTGCGATGACGACTCTCATATTTTACAGCCTACGAAGGAAGCCGTTTTTAGAAGGATGAGGCACACGTGACAAGACCCAATTTCTCATCTTCTTTTCGGTTAAAAAACTAAAGGCTTCAGACAGCAAGTTCCTTTTTTTTAAATCCACCTTTTACCTTTCAACCTTCAGATCAAATGACATTGAAACAAATTTTTCACTTCATCCTAAATGCAGGATGAAATTTGTCTTTTTCTAAAAGGATACTTAAGGCTCCTCGCGTCTGCCGACAAGAAGGATGAAGTGGAGGTTTTGATGTAACACTTTTGTTTTAAATTCTCTTCGTAAATACATGGTGAGAAAAAGGTAAAGAAAAGATTATTTTTTTTAAAAAAAAAGTTACAATGTCCAGCATCGAAAATAGAAAAGGTCAAGATTCATGCAGGGAGACTTTACCTTTTCATTAGCTCCACTCGGCATGGAATCACTTTCATCTGCGCAATTTCTTCTTACAGCAGCGCGTGTTAAAGGATTTTCTAATTGTTAAAAGGAGGAATAAAATACTAACAAATCATTTTTGAGCAACCTGAAGAATATTCTGACAGGAGCGCATCCTAGCCTTCATTTTGTAAAATTGGTTTAATTGTTTACACTTCCTACTTTTTCCTGCTGAGAATTTTCCTTTCGTGGAAAACATAAAACTCTGTCACTGCCAGTTATAAAACAATTCCGTCTTAGCTGGAAAAGAAATTCGTCTTCCATCTATCTAGGTTTGTAATGTTTGTAACCTTCAAGTCCCCTTCCCTCGTGGAGAAACTGACGCTGACGTATTCTGACAGATGAGGAATGTTCTAGTTAACAAGAAATCATAAATTGAAATTGTTTCATTATCGAAGTGACACACGCGGCTTCAGAGTCAAGGGAAATCCTGCACTATAAAATTCCATAGCATTAAAAATTCTTGAGAAGCCAAAATTCTTTTGTTTTTAGAACCCTGTCGTAGTAACATGTCGTAAGGCGAAGCAAACCCACTTAGAAGCAGCACCTTTGACATAAAAGTGAGGATGGCTTCACGCTTTTTCAAAGTAGACAACAATGGCCAACGTAAAATTAAACGAGTGTCACCGTGCTGTGATCGGTGCTGTCAGAAATTACAAAAGGGTGTAAAAGAGCTGCAAATTCTAAATTCAATTGTGTCTGACATATTTTTAAAGTACTTTTTAAATTCTGAAGAAGTGTCACCATCTAATGTCAAGTTTAAGGTGAGAATGCATGCATAATTGAGCCTGACAACAAGTGGAAATACTGAAATCAAGCAGTACTCAACTGCTCAGTTTAAGCCGTGAAATATGTCAGCTTCTTTTTGTAATGTCAAACGATGCTAAGGTGAAGCTGTGAGTTGTGGTATTATTGTGTTTGACACTTCATCCTAAAGACTCAGGGTGGAGAGAGCTCCACTATTTTTTAAAGCCAAAAACTTTGCATGAAGTAGGAAATGGCCGAATTTTTTTAACCTTTGGCGCTTGGTTTCTGATTTTTGTTCCAGCGAGAGATGTAATGTAATGGGAGTATAATGTGACGGGGCTCATTTGTTAGCCGGTCAGAATGGTCAGGATTTTTGGTGGGTGGTAAAAGAGCCAAGTTCTGTGACCTCATGCTGTGGACAGAACGCAACCTGTGACCCATTCATATTCCAGACATCTCATGCCCCCATGCCCTCCACACTGGAAAGATTCACGACGTTCTTCATTTAAATCATATTATTTTTTATACCTGCTGAATGCTTCTTGAGAAGCGTCACGATGACTTCTGAACAGTGACACAGAGCTTTATGACGGTGGTGGCAGACCAGGGATAATTTATGTTCCCTTGACTTTTACGCTTAGCCTTTCTAGTTTCTAGTGGTGGTGGTGCAGTAAATCAAATTAATTCTCCAGGAGTTCAGTGCTGGATGATTGACTTTATGAATTTCATAATCAGCTAAAAACTCTGGATTTCTCTGTGTAATGCCCGTGACTAAGAATTATGATTCTCACTTTTGATTGATAAAGGACAAAAGAGAGTGATAAAGGGGCACTTTGCTGTTTGTCAGGTAAGAGGGAAATTATAAAGACAGGTCGACATGTGGCCTCAGAATTTCCAGTTTTGAGAAACCAGTGACATTCGTTTTTATTCCTACTGCCCCTGCCCCAGTGGATGATTACTACTGGGCTTTTCATTGTTGCAGACTTAAGCAGTTTAACTTCTTGAGCTCTCAACTAACAAGCAGAACCAATTAATAATCAGATCAGGTGAATTTAATTCAAGGGCCTCAAAATCCGAGTGTCAAAATCCCAACTGACAGCTCATCCATTTTCACATGAGAACAAATTATACTCTCCTGAACTTTTCTGCTTCGTCTCATTCCAGCCTCATCAAGTTCACTTTTGATGAATTGATGAACATTTCAATTAATTTGAATAAAAATTCAGAAAACTGAAAAACCAGAGTGAAGAATCCTTTGGAAAGCGCTGGGGATTACAAAAGGCTTGCAAGGTTATGGATGAGTATAAAAATCGGATTTCCACATTAGCTCAAATGAGGTTTGAAAGCAACACGCCTACTTAACAGATTAGGAAATTCTATCTGCTGGCACTAATTTAGAAAACTGAAATTGAAATAATTATATGAACCATATTGTCTTTCGTTCTTGCGTGTCGAAGGAAATTGAAGTTTGAAGATTTACCTCATCAGATTCTTTTTTCGGGAAAAGGAGAAGCTTCAAAGGCCCACTTGAAGATGTATCTTATGGACTACACTTGAAAGACTTTTGGACTAATTACCGTTTTCATCAGTCATCATCACCGATAGCATGCCAAAGTGCCAAGTTTTTAGAAGAAAAAGTTATACGATTGGAACATGATGGGTAAAACCCAAAGCCTTAAAATGGACGCCCTTTTGCTGGGTTAATTTGTACCACCACCGCGTCACTCTTTAATTTGAAACAAATGCGATTTCTGAGGTGGTGGTCTTTTAAATCCAAAAGTTTTTTGACCTCTCATGCCTGTCAGCGAAGAAGAAATATTTGCTGTTAATTAATCCTTCTCCTTGAAAGCTAATGAAGAACAGAGGCGCTACACCTTTAGATGAGAAGTTGAAAATTACAGGGTGCTCGGGAAATGTATCGAATCGAGGACACGCCTTCTCATTCCCATAATTCATCAACTTCCAAAAAATCCTGGTTATAACTTGTGAGAGCGGAGAAAATGAAGCAAAATCAGTGATCAGGTCATTTTAGAGGTTGACCTTTTGATTTCCAAAATAAAAAATATAAGATCCTTTATGCTCGGAATGTGATTGTCAGTTGTCTCAAACGAAGTCCAGAAATTAATTTTCATGGAGCTCACTCTGAGACCAACTAGGGCACTCCAGATTGCACATTTTAATGTACGGTACGAAATATCTGAGCTTCCGATATGGTACGGAAGACTCAGGAAATGATACCGAATCAAGCTGGGTTTGAACTCGCGTCTCTGCTTCACAAAGCAGACGCCTTAACACTTGAGCGAAAAGGAACTGTGCTAAGAACGGAAAGTAAGAAGTCGTAGTTGACCTGAAGAATGGAAAATGTGAATACCACAATAAAAATGATTTACTAAACACATGAAAAGTTGATTAATTAGATTACTAATTAAATTTTATGAAGGGTGAATTCAATTGAGGAAAAAAAGGGTGTCAGTTGCCTCTTACGAATTCCGGGAATTAATTTCCAAGGAGCTCCTATGAGGTCAACAATACTTGCTAGCGATTTTAATATACGGTACTTCACATAACTGAGATTTCAATTGATAGTAAAAACTCAGTAGCTTATACCGATTGCTTCTAAGAAAAGTTTTCGGACACTGTTTGTTTCGAACTCGTGACGCTATAGTCCGGACATCGTCAACTCACCACTGAGCTGGACGTGCACCGGCTGGTGGTTGAATGATGAGAAGGCAACCAAGAAAAGAAACTTTTTTGATTTAAATGTTTACTTGGGTTTTCTTCAGGGTCAAAGGTCATCCATGTCCCGTTCTTGAAATGAAAAATGTGGAAAATGTGAATAATTTATGTTTTCGTAATTTTTGCGATATTTATTTGAAATCTTAAAATGGGTGACGTAAGTGGAACGTGTATTGTGTTGAGATAATTTCTTAGCACATTTGTAAATTGACTTTTCCTTATTAAGATAATTATACGGTAACTTTTTAATTCTTTTAAGGGTTAACTCGTAAATCTAAACATCAATAAATGGGTTTGGTTTTTAACGATGAATGCAGGAACATTGGTAAAACGTTGCTACACGGGCAATTACAAAACATTGGTTTTACAAACGATTAAAGCGACGATGACAAACTATTTGTGTTAGGATATTGAAAATCCCGCGTGTACAAGGGACACTTGACAAAAGCTTCAATGGATGACAGAGAGGGAAAATTTAATACTTCCGACGGTTTGGGAAAGGTTACTTTTGTGTCATACGGAAACAGTTGGCGTGCGGAATTCATATTTTGAGGACGGGTGTACGAGTTTAAATCTGTTGTCTAAAGAGGTGTGGAATTATGCTAATTAATACTTTGGAATGTAAATGAAGAGATAAACTTTGTGTGATTTCAAATTCACTCCCTGTCGGTGTACACGCTGCTTAGATCTACACCATGTTTTCATCTTTTAGCGAATCCGGTGAGCTTGGGCTCCTGTTCAGCGAAGAACGTGCCGAGCTGGTGTTGAGATTATGGTGATTAGGAATAGAATACGGCGAGTATCTCTGGGATGATGAGCTACCCGATCCCAGTGGGGAAGTCACCGTGGCTGTAGGGTAGGCTGGACGTGACAGACGCATCCCGTCCATGGTGCTACTCGGACTACAATGACCATTGGCCATTGTTGTTGTTGATGAATTGCTACCCGAATTGGCAGCGGCTGAGATTGCAGCAGCTAATTGGGCATGGTGGGCCAAAAGGGTGGGGGCAAGCGGGGTCAGACCATGGAGTGAAGCCCACTGAGTCCATAATTGAATTGGCAGTGGCATTTGCTGCTGCTGTTGACTCGAAATGCCATGATTCCGATTTCCATTGTCATGGGGTGATTGTAGCCGTGAGTTTCCATTCCCATTGGCAGCAGCAGCGGCGGCAGCACTCATTGCATAAAGTTGGGAAAGACTTCCATTGATTGCTGCTGCAGCGGCGGCTGCGTCAAGGCGACTCGCATGGGACATTGACGGAGGTCCTTGTCCAGGGTGGTATGACCCTTGACCCGGAGGTGATCCAAAGGGTGACTGCATTCCTGACATACCCAAGCCCATTGCAGCTGCTGCAGCAGCATTCATCCCGATATTAGCTCCTGGGAATGGTGATCTGAATCCAAGAAGTTGCGCTCGTGCTTGTAGAATTGCTTTCTCTTCCGGTGTGAGGGCACTAGAGGCCATTTCAAATTCAAATGGACGCAGTCCACCAGGGCGATACTGTTGCTCAACCAACATCGTCTCCATTGTCTCCCTGTAAAAATTTTACAGTAGCTAATAAAGTAATTTAAATTCCCAACTTGTAAAGCTCTAGCTAGGTAGACTCCAAGTCTCCAGTTTATACCACCACCAATTCCAACTTTATACAACTTGTAAATGCAAATTATCAATTGGGCTTCCTGTTCGTGGTGGTAGCCAGTAGTGCATTAATTGAGCGTATATGTGCTTTTATAGAGCTGGATTTAATGACGCTTACTATGTGCGCTTGTAATAACTGGATCTTTGAAATTGACCTGCTGGAATTAGTATTCGGATAAACTCTTTTCTGCTCAAATTAGTTTGGTCATCACGCAATCATAATAACGATTTGGATTTGGGAAATCGAGTTCTTGGCGCCATTGCCGTTTGCTTACAATTTTACAGTTAACAACTCATCTCCTTTGTCTTTTCGATGCTCCATCCGCTTTTGTTTCATGTTCGCGCAATTAATTACACCATTGTTAACATGCGAGTACAATCAGGGACATTGACTGTAAAGTGCAAAAATATGAATTTTTTCTTATTAAGCTCCCAGGAGCAAAATTGCAACCTCTTAAAATACCTGTCGCTTGTCAAACCGAGCGCAAAAGTGCTCTGAATTATAATTTAAGATGCCAAATTACTAATTCCCTGGTGCCATTTCTTCCACTCCGAATCAAAATGAATGAAGTGACGAGAATGTGAATCTTTGAATTAATTGAGACCTCCAGGGTGACTTTTAGAAACCGTATTCATTACAATCAATCACTTTTTTCTCCTTCCCGGCTGTTGCTCAGAAAAATCAGCGCATAATCTTTCGTAAAGCTTATTAAGCTTGCATTTTTTCATTTTTTGGTAGGCCAAACTCACCGTTCAAATTCAGTAAGCCGAGATGAGTCCCGAAATCCTTTAGCAAATGGATTGCTGTCAATTTTCAATTTCGTGATCTGAAAAAATCAACAAAATTATAAGCATATTTTTTATCAGGGATTTTAGATCACGGGTTAAAGGCCGTTGATCTCTTTTTGCATGTGTATGATATGCTTTGGCCCTGGATGAATTAATGGTAAAGTTGAATGATAAATTGGACAGATGAGAAAAGGAAAGTGCTCTATAAAAATTCTAAGAGAGCTCGAAAGATTCAGGAGGTGAATGTCGTCGTCGTCGTGAAAGCGAATAGTCTGGAGGGAATTTTGAGTTAAGGGCGTCTTATTCCAGCAGCGTTTCCTTGATGAATTATGATCTCCTTCCCAAATGGACCATGGAGTGTGAGGAGCTTGTTCGCAAGCCCTAGTGTTTGTATGTAATGCGGTTTTCAAGAAGATAATTGGGCCACCCGGGTAGGCTGACGATGATGAAGTGTCGAGAAGATCACCTTCCCTTCCCCACATCTCTCGAGGAATTTAACTGTTCCCGCACATTTTGCATGCTAGCGCCTCCTTAAACCCACTTCGTCTGCTTCCTCACTTCCAAAAAGAAAAATTAGGGAGAACACGAAAGGAAGTTTCATTCCTCATAAATTACAAAAGTCTTCGCCAACACCTAACGAAACTCTTTCATATACCACCACAAGCACACATAAAAATGGCTGTGTAATTAAAATGCGTGCTGCTGCTTTGGAAGTCTCACACGACGCAAATGAACCAGGGGATTCAAATTTCCTTCCCTAACTTACATTACAGGAAGGGGTGTCTATTACGGCGCTGGAATAAGTGGCCGGATTTTTTCAGTTTCTATTCGTTCCAGGTTCCGCATCTTCTAAATTAGTCCGACAGAAACCGTTATATCGGTAATTTACCTGTTTTACAACTAGCGGACTGGGTCAAAAAGATTGGATCAGGAGTTCCAGCGCATGCTCATCATACTCCTGGAGTATCAAGACATGTGGGTCACCTTAAGGCCCGCCAAGGCGCCCTCACCGTCATTAAAAAGCAAGTTTCATTTTTAAATGTGTTACATCATCGGATATACAAAAGACACATGCCACATCTCGTTTTCCCGTGTGTAGGATAATGACTCTTTTCCTTGTCGGTTGAATTTTTTTCTGAAAAATATCCCGTCCTATTAAACTGTTTAGTAGTACATGAAGTGTTGTGTCATTACACCATACAAATATCACGCTAAGATTAGAATTAGGGAGAATAATGACTCCTGCCTCAAATGATACAGATTAGGAGCTCTTTTTGGCTGGAAAATGATAGTATTAGGCCTAAGTAGATGATGGGATAAGACTTGGAACAAGGGTACATGCATGCATGCTAATGATTCATTTCAATGTATACACCACTGGAATAAATGCAAAGGGACGAATAAGGGTCCAATGCATCATCAATCATCCTGCTGTGACTTTGGAAGTGAAACAACATGGAGAACCAAATCGGTTTCATGTTTGCGTAATGAATGACATCATAACCTTCAAGCTCAATCATATAAAGCTTCAAGTTCTACCATAGCAAAGCAGTACATTTTCTAGAAAACCTAAATAGTACCACAGCAGTTTTTGAATTTTGCAGAAGGTATTTTTTTCTGCGTGGGTTGGTCAGGATTCCAAATCAACACCAGCAATTTAGCCATTATTTCCAAAACTTGGCATTGTAATTATCTCCTTCTCACAATCAAGCATTATCGGGAGCGGAAAAAGAAAAGTTTTCAAACACGCCATTTGTTATTGTTTCGTCTTAACACAAACTTTATTCTTGGCAGTGCAGCAGGAAAAGTAAGCAACTTTGCGGATGGGCGTGACACATGAACTCCATTTCATCATCATCCAATGAGCGCTCGCCGTCGTCGTTCTCTGTCATTGGACTATGAGCACCTAATTCAGCTCATTTGAAATTTATGAGGTTCTTTTCCCAAGTTATGGACGAAGTGGGTTTATGTATAAATTAGGAAAATTCTGCCCCTTGATGGACATATCCGTATCATCTAATCAGCCATTTTGAATGATGGGTTTCGTGCAAATATTCCTAATGCCTTCAACTCCCTCAATAGAATGAATTATAATGATTGCATGATGAACGAAGGCTTGTTGGGGAAACTTTTTCAACAATTCGACATGAACACTATACATCCGTCGACACTCGAATGGCGTCAAAATAACCCAAAATCGCACCTTTACATTGACCAATCTACACAAAGCCAAAAGGAACAAAACGATATTAAACAATTTCCATGACGGGAAGTCGAGCGTGCAACAGCATTTTATAACTAAGCATTTCCAAGAGCCTTGAGTTTAGTGTTGGGAATTTTCATGGAAAGTTCTGACGTCTAAAAACTCTTTATGCCTAAATGCTTTTGAAGTGTTCTGGAGATTTTTAATCTCCAATTTTACTTTTATGTTTCCGATGATTGAAATGTTCAGATTTATTTGTATCCTGTCAAAACTGAAATGGGTTTTGACCATTTGCATTAACGTTTAATTTTTAGACCTCACACAATGGATTCCTACCCACTGTCCATGAAGCATTTTGAAGTAGAGAAATGTTTTTTTTAACAGAAAAGATGGGGGTTTGAAAAAGTTTTTATTTTAGGTTTTGTGTTGAAACTTTGTGCCAAAGTGGCACGTGGCCAGTCGGATATGGTTGAGAGTGCATATGGCAAAATGCTACTTTCCCGGATGATTTTTTAGTCTTTTTATGGTTAGTTTGGCAATTGAAAGCATGTGGTACGGTGCTGGAAGATTTGTAAGAGAAGCGACTAGATAAGAAATCTTGGTCTAAATGTGCCTGTTGGTTTGCTTACCAATTGATTCTGATAGGCAGTGACAGCAGTGAAAACCGTTTCTGAAATATAAAACGTCCAATTCTATGTTGAAAACGCAGTCATTCAGAACAAAAAAAAACGGAGTTACCGGGAAAGATGAAAGTCCGAAAATACTCGGAGTCGAGATCACTCACAAATGCCCCATTAGCCATCATTCCCTCACGCCATTTGACCAGATGAATCCGAGGTTGATATCGGTGCATACTGTTGAGGACCAGCTGCTCTCCATAAAGAAAAAAGAAAAGATAAATTCAACATAAATCCGCAGTAAAATGGATAAGCGTCCCGGATGGATGCGTCATTTCATTTTCTTCAACGATACTCAAGCACCCTTCCGCATTTGAAATTTTCAATTTGTGAATTCAATGTCGAAATGGCGAAAAGACGTGAATAAAATTATATTTTTCACTTGTCGTTATAAGAAAAAATCCTATTAGAATGAAACCTTTTTAGGAAATTCTCTACGCACTTTTCTTTTGACACAAAAGTGAAGGATTTTAATTTTTTGAAGGTTGCTTGTAAGTTGTACCCAATCACTCGTTCGCTTTAACTTGTTTGCGCTCTAAGGGTTTCTATTGTTGTCCCGGGCCGGACAAAGGACGGGGTTGACATGGATTGAAGTTTGGTGGACTTACATGACCATGTTTATCCATTTCATTGTTGGTAAGTTTGACTTTTTCAAAGGAGACGACTTGTTTCCTCAGTTGTTCTCCGTTGAATGGGGAATCGGGATGAATGTGGAGTCGGGCTGGAGCTGGTGGATCCGCTTTCCCAGCGACAAGCCATGAAGATCGATGATATGCATACCGGTAGCGCTTGTTGTCCACAGGTACAATGTCAAGGAGAACTGCATATCTCAGGTCACTTGACAGTCCGGAAAATGAGGCTCGGACGGTGGGAAACATCCTCCTGCAACACGGCCATTGAAGGCAAAGGTTCAGCGTTAAGACTTCAAAAATAAATATATCTTTTAGCATTGTATGCTGCATGCGCGCTTTGCGAAGCTTCCATTTTGGATTTAGTGGAAGATGAGTTGTAATTTATTTTGCAACTCAGCTGGCTCCCGATGACACTTAATTGGATTCCAGTGCCAAGGAAATATTTCTGTGGAACTAGACCGAAGCTAACAGTCACTTTGAAGTTTTTAATACTTTTTTGCCTCCACGCTGAGAAGAGGGAACGATATGCAAACAGCAAGTAATCATGAAGTTACAGAATGCGGAGTTGTCACTGAAACCCTTCCAAATGCTCCAAGATGTAATGGATGATTGCAAAATATTACATTTGAAGACAGCCTCTTTTCATCGTATGCCGAACGAAGGCGGGCTGAACTGGTTCCAAAAAAACATTCACCGGAAACATCCGTGTTGGACTGTTAATGTGAATAATAAGGAAGCGACATTGAGCATTCCATTCTAACTAACCAACTCCGCTTGTCATTAATTTCTTGGCTCATGTCACACAGAGTTTAGATTAGAACCATGGCCATGATTAGAAATCTTGAAATTACCGCCGACGAGATTTTCTCGCTTCTACCAATCACCACTCACAGGGCAGACCAAGGAGTGAATGACACTCTCAGAAAAAAACCAAACGCACAGCTCGTTAGCGTCTTTCGCGTCACGTTTAACGAGCTGCTCCGCCTCGTCGAGTCAAAAATAACCACAAATGGATCTTCCCCTTGCCTTTCCAAAGATCCAGAAAGGAGGGGACGACATCTTTTCTAAAATTTGAAACACGCTCGACTTCTCGTCACATTACACATCCAATTTAAACCTGATAGTAAACTTATTCGGAAACTATAAAAGAAAGAATTGCGCTGAGTTAAGGCCCTTCCTAAACGTTCTTATCAATGCTATGTTAACTTTCGGCGACATTGAAGCATTGTCCTAGCTGTAACTGCATGATGAAGAAGATGCTGGTGAAGGAGTCATATGAAAAAGTGAGTTCTAAAAACTAACACCACCGCTGATCCTAGGAAAGATAGTTGAAGCATGGAGGAGAGGGCTTGAATAATTCCGCCTTTCCCTCGAAATACTTTTACTCTTGGCTTGTGTGAAAACTTTGAAGTTGAAAGAAGTGTAATAACGCCGCTTTTAAACTTTCCCTTTCCCACTTTCCCAGTTAGTTAGGAGCCGTAAATGGAAGTCATCACAAGGATGGTGGAAGATGAAGGAGGAAAATCCGGGGTCCTTTTCCACCGAAATTCGGAGATAAAATCCGAAAAGAGAGAGAGAGAGAGACGCTTCCGCCCTTGTAAAGCTTCTCTACGTATCCGCGCGGTTATAAAGTTGTTATATCGCCGAATGTTGTAAAGTTAGCAGAGTACTCTGATGAAGACTCTGGGCGTAAATTATCTGCCAAACTGAAATTAGAAACTGTTAATGGTCTCGCATCGACACGCTTTCCCATGCCACTTCCTCCATAGTTTCTAAAACCATTTTAATAATAATACCAAACGAAACTATTCTGGCGAATTTCATTGTCACCAGGAGCAGATCATGGAAAGTGGAGAAAGGAGCCATTTCTACACCGAGAAAGTTACAACAGTCCGCCTATGTTATTGATCAGGTTTATTTTTTTTTTCTGTGTGCTTTCTCCACATCCGCCTTCCTCTCCTTTTGTACCACGCATGATCTCACATCTGATGACTTTCTTTTACCACCCAGTTTATGATCCTTTCCCAAATCCTTCTGCCATCCAATTTTCTTGAAAAGAAAAGACGTCTAATTCTATCACCAAATATTAGAGAGACTTTCTCACTTCGAAAACTTAATTCCGAGGGCAAATAAGAGACGTGAATTTGAGTTTGGAGACAGTTTTCTGTCATTCCGAAACTTCCAGATGAGTGTCATCGTGTCTTATTTCCCATGGGGAAACAACAAAAAGTTTAACTCTGTAGACGACAGCTCCGAAATTATTATACTGACAAAAAAGAAAGTTTAGGTCAAATGGATATGGCTACTCTTATGATATTTCAGCTATGCTTTTTTATCAGTAGAAAAAAGCAGTTGCGAGGAAGCATCACCGTTCACCGTTGAGACGTGTATATCAATATTTCATTGGACTAAAAGGTTAGCAAATTCTCACCCAAGTGACCAGTATCTTTCAGCTGGAGAAAAGCGTAGCGAAAAGTCTCACTTTGAATGATAGCTTTGTTATATATAAATTTCTTACTGAAGTGAGAAATACTCGGGGAAGTCTCTTAGGAAATTGGAGTTTTACTCTTATCATCCATTATGTTGAGATACGCTAAAAGCACTTTTCCGGGCCTTTTCCTATTCATGTACACGTCCGCGGCTAGAGAAATGCAATGATTCAGTTTCACTGGGAATAGAAAGAAAAAAAAGTTCCACTCCGACCAGACGCCATAACACCAAGACCACCAAACTACTCAATTTTTCTTTTAGTTTTATTTTCATTTCCTTTTCTTGTCAGTCAAATTCTGTAAACATTAAAAAGAACTTTCGCCGTTAAGGAAAACGGGAGTGAAAGCTCACATATTTACATTTTACAAGGGATACGCCCTTTATTTTGGAAACCGGGCGTTTATACTAAAGTATTTTCTATTTCCCTTTCACTAGAATATTTTATTATTTCGGTTAGAGTTTTTGTATTAAAAAGGAAAGCGAGAATGTCTCTTCCATTAGCATTCAGGACGCGACAAACCGAGAAACTCATCTTGTGAACTGAGTTTCGCATAAAAAATTAGTGTAATCCCACTACTGTTTTTGTCGAGAAAGTCGACTTCCATTTGGTCCAAAATGATTTCCCGGTTCGGTACTTTCCATGCGAAGACAATAACATTAGACGACATGTCTCATTTAGTTTACACATTCAAACTTATTATTCCAGAGAAGGCTTGAAGGGGAGCTTCTTAATAAGTAAAGGGGATGGCAGCGCGAGTCCAAAGTGTGACTGAGCGAAAAAGGTCGTGAAGACTGGGAAGTTTAAATAATTCAGTGGCAGCAGTGGGTACGCGGCGGTTTCTGCATTTTTTGGAAATTTGGAGTGTGTAGGCCTCTGCTATTAATATTTAGTTAGGGTTCTTTTAGACTCTCAAGTCTAATAATGGGAAATAGGGTCTGGTGATGGAGAAGTCTAATTGGAATTTCTAAACTAACGGACCCAGAGGAACATGAGAATTTGCTAATTCGATTACTTGTTGAGGAGGAAAGTGGGAAATAACAGTTCCAAGTACTTTCCAATTCGTCCAATTTATTCTACACAACCAGAAACACTCATTCTGTCATTATGTCGAGTCAAAGTGTCATGAATTCACACCAGAAACCCTTGCTGCGGACACGCGCCAAGAGTCCAAACCAATCAGGGGGAAGCTTGAGCGCTTGCTTTATTCCCAATCGCAACCATGTCAACATGACTAAGCTAGAATTTATAATCTAGCTCTAAAACTTTCTCTACTAAGTTTACAGAGAGAAGAAACATTTCAACCCTTTGTTGAATCCGCTTTGTAATAAATTACAAAAGGAGTAAAAGTTAAAGTCTAGAGTTTAAGAGTGCACTTTTCACCAAAAAGTTTTCTCCGTGCGGGTCACCTTTTGTAAACTTTTGAAGATTCGTGGGAATCAACTGTGAAAAAGAGACATTTCCACATCTCCCGTCCCTGGTGAGTTGATAGAGAACTCGTAGGAAACAGCGTCCTGACTTATCCTGTCAGTTAAAGTCCCATCGGGAACCTATCTATGTAGGGTAGGGAGAGCGATTAAAGGTTACACTTTGGCACCCTCCCTCCGGGTCAACCCATCCCTTGATTAATCTGACATGTTAGATACGCTAGATGTTCCAAAAAAGTCACCAAATTGACCGACTGCGGAGGGGAAACAAGTGGAAAAGGGTGCATTTGGAAACCCTATTCCCATGCATCTCAATTTTATTTTTATCGGATCTTCATCAAATGACATTAACCTAATAGGAATCAGAGTGATTCTAATCTAAGTGTGTAGCCTTGTCAAAATCTCCATGGGTCACAAAGTCCCTTTCCTAAGCACAAGGGCACCAGTGTCAACTTTCAAACGTAATCCGTTCACTCATTGACAAACTTTTCCTAAAAGGAAAAAAATCATTTTGGTTGTGACAGTGTGGGAACCCAATTAGTGTAAAATAAGGACCTTGTCATAATACAATTGTCCATTGTCAACCAAAATTCATTGTCAAAAAGTACTATTACATGTCAATAATGCAAGGAAAAATTAACGGTAAAAATCAGTGGTAGAAAAGTAGCAATATGTAATAAATTGGGAAATTCTTTAGCTTTGCACATTCTAATGCTATTTCCACCTATTCTCTCATTTTGATTTTCTTTGTGAATGGTATGCTGATTTTAAAATTATAAGCCATATGTATTAAATTATGTATTAAATTCACCTATGTATAGAAATTTCTTACTTTTTTATGTTTTTACGTATAATAAAAGGTTCATAATTGCCCTTAAGAGCGTGGTTGTGACTACGAAAATGTAGTGTGTATGCTTACTTGGCGATTGCATGATCAGTATCAAATGGAGTCACCGCAGAGACCTCCGGATGTACTTAAACTTTTATATACAAAATATATACAGGTAGCCATTAATAAACGATTTTACCACCACGTTTTCCAAATGCATGACAAAGGCACTCCAATAAATGACTATGATAAGAGTGAGCGCAGATATTTTCAAAAAAAAAAGATCCTTCTCACATAGGACATCATCGCACAACGTCACAGTCACGCTTTCATAAATTTTGCATGATTGTGTCCTCTCCGTTAATCAAGGTGGGTGGAGTTGTAGACTTTAAGGGCTATATGCAAATAGGGCACCACCGCAATTTCGTAGAAAAAAGCACGAAAAGCATGCACGTGCAATCCATGAGCTTTAGAAGCCAATCAGAAAACACGGCAGCCAACCAATCAACGGAAGTGGCATTTCCTTTCACCACACTTAGCGTTCACTTTGTTAAAATTAAAGTAACCAATGGCCTCCTATTGATTTATTAAGACTTACAGAAATTCCATGTTCTCTTGAGGTCTTTGCGTGTTCTCTGGAGAAAATATAATAATTTACTTTCACAAAAGGATTGCCAAATCCAAAAAGACAATGACACTAATGGAAACATCAGCCGAATTAAGGATTAACCATGAAATGAATAAATTAGGGATGTTACTCAGCCTGTATTAAAGGAGAGTGACGCTCCGCTCAATTTTTGTTTTATGCAATGCAGCCATTTGACATGTCAGAAGCGCATCAACCCTTAATCTTGGGATGTAAAATTAAATTCAAATGCACACTTACCTTCCACTCTTGGTAATGATCATTTCTGTGCCCAGTTCATGAAACTTGTCCCACAACTCTTTAGTTTCTAAATGACAGATGACATGTCGGAGCTCGTCGCAATTACATCGCTCAAGGAGCAATGGATTCTTCGGGGTTGACTTGGCAGCCTCGTGCCCGGGTGAATTTGAACGTCGCCGATGATGATTGCTGAAATTCCGTTTGCCTGGAGAAAGGCTGCTTTCACTTTTAGCATCTTCGCTGTTTACAACTTCGATTGTCTCGTGCGAGTCTGAGGTTGATGAGGGCATGATGTCAGGAGAATCAGGACTTCCGGTTAGGTCATCTTTCGGTTCAATTAGTGAGTCTGGTGAGTCCAAGAGCGACATCGAACCTCGGCTGGACTCTACAAATTTCTCTGCAAGAAAACAAATGAAAAATTCAACCTTCAGCCCATGGGACTTTTACAGAATTTAAATAAACTTAATACAAGCAGGCTTAAGGGGTTTGGCTTTATTTTCTTGACTTTATGCAACATGAATTTTTACACAACCTGACGGTTAAATTAATTATTCTATAATTTGAAACACTAATGAACACTGGGGACACGGAGGTTTTTCTTCAACTTAATGAACACTGCACGCAACATTTTACCAAGTTCCAATTAGGATGATACTTTTGAATAATTATGAATTGCCAGTAGTGAAACCAAGTGGAAATATTAATTAGAGCGACATTCGATCTCATTCCACCGGAAGCCTAATTTGCACATGCAAATTATTATTATATTACACCACGAATCTCATCCTCCCGTGCCGTGTGAGACTGCGCATCTGGTGTGTACTTCATTTCGCAACCCAATTATTAAGTTGGATAACATGCAATAGGAATTAGTGGACCCAAATGACAATTCCACAAATGAACATCTTCTAAAGGGCTCACGACACTATAGGCTAGGCTAGGCCATCATTTTAATAGCTTTTGACGAGTTCTCTATAATTTTGAACAAATTATCCGGCCACGGTGTTATTCATCGTAATGGGATTTTTAGGTAGCCATTTACAGAAATCCACTTTGAACCTGGGCGGTGTATTAATATAATACAAATTATTTTCCCTAAGGTCAGCAGTCTGTCGTGTGCGTGAAGATCCTTTTAACCCCAACGGGGTATATTAAACACCTTGCTCATTTGTATTGACCTCCCTGGAAGGGATCCTAATTTGTACAAAACACTTCAACGATAGTGAAACTTTTACCTTCAGATGTGAACTTTTATGTTTTCCATAATGAACATTTCCTAAAGTAAAAACGCCTTCATTAAAACATGCGGGGAAGCATGCGTTGACAAAATTACGACGTTCATTTCCCACAGCTAATTTTCCATTTTGTAATGTAAGTGACATGCCACGTTAATCCCACACTTTTGCTCTTGGTGTTGAGGGACAAAACGCAAACTCTTGAAATTATGGGAATTTTCGGATGTTGTGCCAAATGCATTGCGACACATTGCGTGAAAATAGACGTGTGAAAATATAGTTGAAAAATTAATTTTAATGATGTCTGAAACCTTATGGAGGATTTAATCCCTTTGTCTTTGTGGCAAAAGTTTTGTTCCCTAAAATGTTAATTTGACTCAAGTCCTCTAATGATGACAATAAATCAGATGATTCTTTTCCAACACGCAAAATTCTAATTGATTTCTATCTCCTCTGGTCTTAATTAATTGGATCAAAAGGGAAAAGAATGTTGTGATTTAATCGGATTCGAAATAATCTCGGAATTATAACAAGGGAAGGCCCTGGAAAGCTAATTCCACTGTTCATTTCACGCCGAAAAGTTTTTCCACCCTGAAATAATGCAGGGAGGGCTTAAATTATCTGACTTCATCCTCTACGCTCCATTTGGAACAGCGAGGGGAAGCGCGCGGCGACCGCTTAGGTCAGATCCTCATCATCAAAAGTTACAAATTACATTTAGAGTGAAAGCAACTGCACTTTCCCTAGCGCAGGACTTCTCTCTATTTATAATTAAAAACAATGAAGCTATTTTTAGAATTATTTACCTAGTGGTCGTATGGTGTTATTGTTGTGAAAATTGTTAAAGTGTTTGGCCCGCTTGCCTTTGAAATTCCCGCCATCCGCCAAGTTTGGCCTACCAGCAGAGCGCCCGATGATGGCAGCTATTGAGAAATCAGTTCCACGTGCTCCACTGTCATGGTGTAAATTAGGTGGGTCCTCCATGTCAATTAATGTTGATGAGGGAGTACTTGGGCTCGGTGTGCTCGTTGTCCCACTTGTCACCAGCATTTGTGTCGCCGGTCGCTCTTTTCACTTGATTGTCTAAACAACTACTGGTTGATGTAATGGTTTGACTCAAGTGTCCATGTCACGTCTAATGCCAATCCAGAGGGTGGGTGGCCACACCGCAGAGTCAAAGTGGTGAGGTGTGACAACGGAAGTGAACTGGAATGGAAACCGTAGCACGGGACGTGTTTTTGAGACAAAAATTTCACACAATTGTAATGCTCAGGTCATGATGGTGATGATGACGATGATACGACGGGGGGAGAAAACGGCGGCGACGGCGATGAGTCTCGTGCTTGTTGCCAGTCGACGAGCAGGAGGCTTGAGCAACATCATGAACTCCGAGGATTTGGATTGGCTCTGCCCCCGTCGTGACTAGGACTCCGATCCTCATTTGTTCCTGCCTTGTATAGCTCAGGTATGCGACGGGGATGAAGATGATGAGCATCCGAATACTTCTATTGTGAATGGAATCTGAACGCCAGAGCACTAGGGAGGACGCTCAGTGGAAACCTGTCGCGGTGTCCTGTGAAGCAATTACACAAGGAACCCGGGCCACACCTACGGACCACCAATCACGGAACCCCGAAGAAAAATTTAAATGCAGCACAGAAGCAGTTCTGTAAACAGAGGGGGAAACTCCGAAACACTTTTTAAAAAAAAACTGAACCCGTAAAATACCCACCACCCCGTGCACCAGGGTTTTTAGGAAGGACTGAAGTGGTGCGGCGGCAGTCGAAGCCAAGGCTCACTCCAATGGCATCCCCGTCTGCATATACTCATTTAATCCACACCGAAAAAAAGAAATGGGATTCGGATTGCTCAAGATGGGAAGCTCCCGGTGGTGGCTCAAGTCCGGGTATAGTCAAAATCCAACTAAACGCTCATCCATTTCGGGAATCTCGGAAACAGAAGAGATAAATTCAACGAAAGAGACACATGAAAGAGGGGGATTGGATTTAGTTATAGGGATTCGGGGTGTTAGGAAAAGAAAATATTTCCAATGCCACTCCGGATAGCCGGAGAGAAAGCAAGTTAGTGACATGAAGAAAGTGAATCTCTCCTGGATTTCAAAATGAGCTTGGGAGCTGCCGAATTTCCTTTTGGATTAAGGAAATCCCAACAGATTCTGGATTAAGACCTTCGCTGTATGGAAATCGAACTTGAGTCATTCCATCAATCAAGAAGGCCCTCTGTGGCGATGTAAATTGAAAGCTTGACAGGGACAACATGTAGGCGGATTGGAGACAAACGACTTTTTTCCAAAGTGGACCAATAATGTCACTAACCCTGAAGCTCTCACTCTGTTTAATTGTCAAGGGCTCACTTCAAGGGATCACAAAAACAGAACAAAGTAAAGTAAAACTGTATACTTTTCATCCAGTGGACGGAAGAAGGCCGGGGTTTCTATGGAACGTGGAGGTCCTCCCATCATTTCCACACACAATGGCAATGGGCTGGCAATCTCCGCCCTTCCATGCATCCCATTTTTACATTTCCCCCTCTGCTTTTTTCCGTCTGTCCCTTTCAATCCACAAAACGCCTCAATTAATCCTTTTCGGATGTGTAACTCTTAAACAAGTCAACAACAAATTATAAAACAATGAACTTTGGAAAACTTGTGAGAATCATCCAATCCGGTTTCAAGTCGTTTATCCCCAATTTCATAAAACATTTCATAAGGGTTGAAGAGCTGCAGCTTTTTTATGTTAACATCCGTCATCACATCACAAGGCTATAAAATAACTGGTGCGATTCTGCCAATTTCGAGACATCATGTCAGGTCGAACTCCGTTTTGATAAGAAAGTTGAAGCCTAATGAGTTGTTACACCTGCCCCCGGTGAATTTCAAAACACGGACATTTTACGTAAATTGCAAAATCCCGCTTTGTTATTGCTAACTAGCTAAACTTCCTTTGTGCATGCTTTCAACCAATCAATCTTTTCTAATGTGTCTTCCTAGCTAATGACTTCTCACACGGGGAAAACGACCACCTTCAAATAAGCACCGTGTCGCTTAAACGGGTTGTTCTGATAATAAATAGAACATGTCAAGGGAAGCTCTTCGTTTGCTTAACGAGAGACAAGGATTGGGAACCTATTGTTCCTAGCCACTCTTCCGGTTCCTTTTGTAAATACGCTGGTAACATGCTTCAACATTTTTATAGACAACCATAGTTTTGATTTGAAATTTCGAGCGTAATACTCCATTATGAAAAGGGGTTGAGATAAATTAAGTGTGCATAATGATCTTTAGCTAAGGGGGTTGGGGTGAGTTTTAAAACCTGATTTATGTTTCCCATGGGCAATAAGGCAGCTATAATCCGATGAAATTAAGTTCTGATTAATTTTTTAAAAATGCTCCTCGTTGTCCCTTTTGTTGTATTAAAAGTGTCCATGACATTGTTCGTTAAACCGGAGGGTTTTCTTTTGTCTTTGTGTCCTTCCCCCTCGTAATTAATAATTATACGGGACAACAATGAACAATGGAACTTTCACACAGGGGTTGGAATGGGCGGAGACATGGATGATGATGATGGAATTCTATGCCATTGCACAGCATCTCGTTAATTGTGATCTCTCTGTGTGGATTATTCTTATCATCCCTTATGATCCTACGAAACTGATATCTGTCAGTGTCTCCTAAAACAGACATGAAGGAAGTTTTCGCGCAGCAGGAAACGAAACGTCTTCATCTCTATAGTCACTCTAAGTTTTCATTCCTACAGGCTGTAACCTATGCTTAATTCAAAACTTCGCTGGTGATCCTTTAAAGAATAGAACACGATCTTAAGTTATGATGACCAGAGAGCAGCCCCTTGTTATTCGTCTTTGGTGTTAAAGGCCACACAGGATTCCTCTAGCAGAGCCCGAGCCCACCGATTTCATGTCACATTTGAAGCCTCTCAGCGCCTATATTAAGCACACGCGGATTATTTGCGTGAGGCATAAATTAAGAAACGCTGCGGTGAACAGACAAAAAGCTTCAAATCCGGTGGCGTGAACTTTGCAAAATTATAGCCTTAAAACTACCAGTGTGGATGAACTTGAATTAGACATAAAATCCCACATGAATCTTGAATCATGAATCCCACATAACTTGCAAATATAAAATCATGATTAATTAGAACCCTGGAAACCCGCGCGCATGCGGCACTGCACCTGTGCTTTGTTATTTACAATTACCTGTGTGCTTGTGTCATTCCCGAAGCCCAACTCATGCATACGTGTAATACCCGGGAGAACTTCTTGAGTAAAAAGCTTCAAATCCGGTGGCGTGAACTTTGCAAAATTATAGCCTTAAAACTTACAGTGTGGATGAACTTGCATTGAACATAAAAAAATCCCACATGAAATGGACAATATAAAATCATGATTAATTAGAACCCTGGAGACCCGGGCGCATGCGTCACTGCACCTGTGCTTTGTTATTTACAATTACCTGTGTGCTTGTGTCATTCCCGAAGCCCAACTCATGCATACGTGTAATACCCGGGAGAACTTCTTGAGCAGAGTCCAGAGGGCTGTGAGATAGTCGACTATGTCCAGAATAAAAAGATACTGGAGACTGTGAGTATAAAAGCTAATGTCATGTAATAACTATAACATGGTAAATAAGTATGCAATGGTCGACTTGGCATCTGCTTCCTTCCCCGTGTGCCTTTCTTCCCCTCGAAAGTCTTTTTTCTCATCTTCACAAATGATGGGGAATTGTGATTCGTCCTCAAGTTGACGATGGGCTTGAGCTGTAAGATGTTGATGCAAATTCAGATCACGAAGTGGCAATATGGAGAAAAGGAAAGTACTGGAGATAGAGAAAGGAGAGGAGTGGAGGATATTTTTTGAAGATACGCGGCGGCGGCGGGAAGGAGATGATGATGTCAGTGGAGAGCTTGTAATTTATTCTTTCCCGCACTCCTTTGGCCTTCGCCATTTTCTGTGAAGAAAGGAAAGTCAAATCCAGCGTGCTCCGTAAGGCCACGGAGTTTCGTGATACGCTGAAAATCGCTTTGTTTCTTTCTCCTATACCCACTTTATCTTTCGATGGTTCCTTATCAGAACATAGACTTTTATTACTACTCGTTGGCCTTAAGCAGAGGTGAGCCCTTGTCTTCAAAACGTACCATCTGCTAACCACCGTGCGCACATTTTTGGGCTTGGAAAAATTTCTATACTTTTCTGCTCGGGTACGGACGTCGTCAATCACACCGCTACCGCAGCACTACCATTTTTAAAAGAAAAAATTCTTATAAAATTCCTATCAATAAATCCCAATCGTTCTCATCGGGAGGAAGCTCTCTTCATTTCTCGGATGATAAGATTTTCAACCAATGGCTGACAGCCTTATCATAATTTCGGCCCATGCCTCCCGCTTCACGAAAAAAAAGAATGTGGATGACAATTTCTGTCCATAAGAGCAGTCCATTGTAAAGTGAACGGGCCATGACTGTCTGAGAGGATTCGAGTAAGCCCAATTCCGATAGAATGAAAGCTAGATTCCGGGTAATCCTTGAGGGGGTTTAGGAGGACTTGAAGAGATGTCAAATGGTCCAGAAGTTACTTCTTCCAGGATCTCCGGTTCGTTTTTCTCCGCCTTCCACAGTCGACAGTTTCCATATCTTCTACACACACATCCTATGACTGACTCTGAGGACTTCCTTTCTATCATCGTGACGAAATGACTCAAGATTACTTGATGTCTCCACTGACTCCAAACTTCATCATTCTTTTAGGAAAAAGGAAAAGTTTCCTTTCCCATCAGTTCCAATTCATCATTGCATTTGGGTACTTTCTCCACGGGTATTAGACCGTTTCTCCGTCTGTCGACTTTCACAAAACTTGTCATCCAAAGCCTAAAGCCTTGGCAGATTTACTTAACACGCAATTTATGAAGCGATCAGTCAATCTCTAATCCTCACTCCAAATTATTTTCTTCGCTTCAACAAACAAAATTCAAATGGTGATTTGGGATTAGCCTCGAATTTTCAACCCGGCTGAACATCCGAAACATTCACACATTCAAGTTAGGAGCTGACTGTCGAAATTGCAAATTGAACTCTAATTTGGTATGCTTTTTGGGGGGAAAAATGGAATCTCGAATTCAAGTTTTACGATGTCATCGAGCTTTTTGTCCGCTTCAGCGCTTCTCAAACGACCCAAAGTTGATAATCCGGCCTAAGCTACTTTGGCTCCTGCTCGTCGTATCCCCTTTACAACAAAAGTCGATGACACTGTACAGAAACGGAGGATGTTGTAACTTTAAATCGCTTCAAAAATAAATAAACAATAGACACGATTTTAAGTGGGATCCATTTCATTTCTTTCAAAGTCACCGCGGTAGTCAACGTTAAAAGTGGTTTTGAGTACGCGCCGACTTGACGTTGGCACCAGTTGGATTTTCAAAATTAAAACTCAATTTGACAGACTAAACATTAATCAACATTCCAATTCTGGGTCAAAATTCTCCAGTAAAAAAAGAATTTTGAGAACTTTGACTCCATTCAGTTCAAACATCCCGTGACGACTTGCGTGCGTCGACTTTAGAATTAATAAGTTGTATTTTGAAATGAGATTCAGATGAAGGCCGGTAGATTGACATACGCATTTGTTAATTGGAAGACGTGTAATACTAATTGTGATTAAACTTTTGTCGATTTCCAACCGATCTGATAAGGATTTTGACAGAACCGGTACATTATGCATTGTTTCGTCTGAAATCTACCGGTACATTATGTATTGTTTCGTCTGAAATCATCATTGCCATCAGCGGGTTAGAAGCTACGTTCAAAAGCTTCCTAACCAATCAGACGCCCTTCTGTTCTTCCCACTCTGTTTAGTTGATGATTCAAAATCCGAGAATGTTCTTTAGCATACAAGAGTTAAATGGATATCATTAATGAAGGCGCACAAGTGTCTACATTGTTAGTAACATCGATGACGTTGAGTGACACGAGTACAAAATAGATGCGCGCATACAGTTAAACGGACTGACTTCGACCACCAATCTTGACAATGCCAACTAAACAGACACACCAAGCTATTATCCGATCGGAAAAAACAAACTTTTCCCATCGCATCTTTCTATCTCTTTCTTACACACAGTATGATTGATCACCATGAAATAAAAGCAAATGCAACAAACAAGAAACTAAAAGATTCAATTATTTCTGATCCGTAGAAGAAGGATGGCACATCTTCCTTTTTCCCAATTGATTTCTTCCTTTACACCTTTTCCTGAATGAATTCTTTTGAGAATAAACGGGAGCTGGAAGAAACCACCCAGAGTCTCCCTGTCAATTCTTAATTGTGCACCTTTAGTCATCTGCTCATCCCAAGGGATTGGAAGAATTCAATGTCATCTTCATGCTTGTCCTTCTTTGATACTCCATGAGGTTGACAATTCAAGTCTTCCATCACTTTTCGACTGATGCGGAATTCCTTTGAATCTGGAACTTCTGTTCAGACTATTTTGACTCTTTGTGACAGCGGATGATGAGGACTGATCGGGAAGCGGGTGAAACCTCCAAGGTCCCTAGTGACTCTATATGCGTAACCCCAGATGAGTTGTCCTCTGGGAAATTTAGATGAGTGATGGGAATCTATCTACTGAATGTCGAAATGAAACCGCCCGGGCCAAAACCGGGTTTATAATCGAAGAGAAAGTTCTATGGAGAAAGTTGAAAGGTGAGATAGAGTTTTCTTTCGAAAAATCTCTTCATTTTCCCCTGGTGTCAAACTTCAACGAAGTGATTTTCAGAGCATTTTTTCCAAATCGAAGAAGGATTTTCAAACTTTGAAGTTGAGCTCTTTTCGGCGTAGAGTCGAAAGTGAAAGGCTTTCTACGTCTGAAATTTGTGAAAGTCCTTTTCCGAGTGAGTGGATTTTGTAGAAAATCCTCTTTGGCTTATTAGTGAAGAGATCAAGGATCAAGGCTCTCCTGGAAGATCAATTCCCCAATTTGAACTCTGGGGCTTGACAAATCGTCCCCTGAATAATCCTTTGTCCTCAACACCAATTTTGCAAATAGGGACATTTTAGCTTTCCTCATTTCGTCAACGGAACTACTGCAAATCTACGAAATGAAAATCAAGGTCCTTGGCCCTAACGCTAACTTGTATACATTATATAGACTTATATACATTGTTAAAGCATAAAATTTTGCAAATAATTCAGCAACCCTTACCGCAAAATTAAATTAACTTTGAGATCATCCAATCAAAAAAATCTTTCATTTCCAATCACAAAGGCAACATTGATAAACTAATTTTCTTTTGGTAATTGCCTTTAGATTGAGACACTACCCTTTGTTTCAAATCAAATTTTCCCCATGATGGTTTTAGTATGAATCCAATAAGAATCATTCTGGGTCATAAACTATGGAAATGCGGGTGGGTAAAGTTCAATTTATTCGAGCATGTTTTTCCCCTAAAAGTGTAACATGTAGTGAGCAATTTCCAATTAAAGTGCCCCTACCCTCAGTAAGTGTAAATGGTTTTCTTCTAATCGTAATTCATGTCCTATCAGTGACTACAAAATGGGACAAATGAACCTTTGCACTTGAATGATGTAATGTAGAGAGGGGAAGGAGAGTGGAGAATAAACTTCAAGTTTACGCGCGTCAGGATGATTCGTATTATTTTATTAAGGCGCAATGTTTCAGAGAGGGGAAAGTAGTAGTGGACTTACGACTGTTTTGGGTAAAATATAAATGTGGCAGAGGTCTTAATTCGTGACAGTTGTGGGGATTGTAGCCCTTTTCCCTTACCGTAGCACATCATGTCTCAACTATCATTAAAATGTCCTAACTGTCACCATAAAACAAATTACAGGGGCCTACGCCTTCTCCGCTTTGAAACTCGCACATATACATGTCCCGAACTCACAAAAATTATTATTCACTTGTGGATGAACACATACATTATTAGCAAACCACTCGAATGTATCTCTATATATTAAATTACAGAGGGAGATCAACCACACACGTGAACACAAATTGCTCAAAACTTGGAAGCGACTCTAAGGGTGTTGCCCTATAAATTCAAAAACTGTTTTCATTGGTGCGGGAGTCACTTCCTGTGTCATGTGTGTCCCTTGACAAACGCTTTTCCTAAGATGAATCTTTTATGCTCTAATTTGCACTTATCCTTTTATAATTAGGAAATTAAGTTTTTTTAAGTGAATTATTCAGGGGCCGAGTTGATTTGAGAATGGAAGAAAAAGTTCAAAAGTCTGCAATTAAAGGAGGCTTTTCCACCTCATTCCTCATCTCGTAAAATTAGAAAAGCGTTGGGTTTCAAAGGGAGACTTCCATTCTTCTTGCCGCATGCATGACCTCACAATTATTCATTTGCGAGTCAGACTTTACGACAGTTGAAATTAAACTGGGAGAAAACTACAGTCTGACAGATTGTGATGAACTTTGCATTTTCCTTTCCCCTGTTACACCCACCCATGAGATCTTGGATTTCAATTCAAAGAGGATGAAGAACAATTTAATTGGTTTTTATACGACACAAAAGAAAAATAAGGAAAGCGAAAAACTAAAATAAAATAAAACTTTCTCTTAAACTTTCTCTTTGAAAAAATACTGCTAGTGAAAGTGTGAAATTCAATTTTTTCTTTCTTTCTAATAGCATTGAGTCAGCATAGAAAAAAGTGTAATAAAATATTTGTCCAAAACTTATGTTTATGAGTCGAAGCGGAGCGAAAAATATATTTTTGTTGATGATGTGTCGAGAACAATTTGCTGTCGTGAAAGATTATTTTCTCCAATCAATCAAGCATCAACTATTCAGTAACCTTTAGACGTAAAGTTGTTATTTCAGAAGCACGATTGAATATTTATAAGCCTATTTCCCGTCCATGGTTTGCGGTTTAGTGGTTCACTTGTGTGAATCAGGACTTTGGAAAAGTGGCGTTGATTGGGAACGACGTTTGGAAATCGCAGAAGAATTCTCTGACAGTCCTTGCTGTGAAATCATGATGGATGATGAGCACTTTGGCTTTTAAACATTGGCATGTTTCTGAATCAGAGAGGCAGTGTTGGGAAGACGAATGGTTTCTCACTCAATTATTTATTGGCACTGGTAGGGAGGAAATAAGATTCTAGACATAACTCGGAACCATTAGTTAATGAATTTAGATGGACCTCCCGTTTGGAAAGGTGAGGGAAGAGAGTAATGAAATCTTTTACTCCAGTTGAAGTGGGAAATATCAATAATCAAGGACTATGATTGGTTGTAACAGCTTTCCTTAACAATAAATTTTATCGTCACTCACGAAACTCAGGGGCATCCCACTAATTGAATTTAGCAGAATATTCCGGGAAGAAAGAAAATCCTAGAGAATTCTCCGACAATTTCAAACAATTGAGCCCATAACCTTTGGAAAAGCTGCGCTCGCACAGCAGTGGAATAAAGGAGAAACCTAGAAATGAAAGCAAGAGGAAGTGAAAGGGAAGCCCATAACCATATTTCCTTTGCGAGAGAGGCTAGACGACAACGACTCAATTTCCAATGGATGGGGTGTTTCCATGCTTTTCTCTCCTTTGTGATATTATCATGGAAATCATGCTTTATCCTAAACCTAGAGAGAAAGCGGAAGCTTTCTCTCCTAATAGGCATTGTTGTAAAGGATTATTCTTGAATTCAACGCAGTTCAGGGTTTATGTGGAGACGGAGGATAAGTCAAGAGTGCGTAGCTGCAAAATACCAAGAGAAAAAGAAGGTAGCGACTGGAGCAATACTGCCAAATCACTGAGCCGTGTAATTGGATAGCTTGCAGAAAACGGAGTTTGATCAAATCCGACATGGTAACGATAACGAAGTATAATTTGAGAGGGATTCATTCTGGACCGGGTGAGTTTGAACACGTTCTTGGCACTTGCTTATGGTCTTTTTGGATATGATGCATCCCCGAGATAAAGCCGTTTGTGAAGAAGATCCAACAGCCAATTTTGAAAAATAATTTCGAACATGGATTTCTAGAATGGCGTAGTCTCATAGTAAACGACAGGGGTTGGTGTAAATCTGTAAAACGATGCGAGGAAGGAGGAAATTGAAAGGAGAGAAAGCCATAAGAGAAATGAGATTGGTTCCAGCTATGCACTAGTCCCACACGTTAATGCAATTCCACACTTTCTCGGTGCGCAAGGGCACTCCATACTGTAAATAGAAGGGCCTGTAATCCTGGGGATTTCACTTGGACTTATGACAGGTTGACGAGATTTATGCAACCAAGGAAGGATCCGGAAAGTCATTTCCAATTTGTTTTTCAATTAGAAGGCATTACAAGACAATTTTCAATTCAGGGAAACACGTTTGCAAAAACTTTCACCACCCTTCAATACGAAGCTGTTGGGATAATTGTAAAAATCCACAAAGTTCCGCAAAGTTTCCACCAAGTTGAAACCTTATTAGCTTAGAATGCCCACGATAAGTTACGATTGCCATGTTATTTTACCCTTTTTTGAAATTTGAAGTAAGCAGAGGCTCCCTGCCAGAAACCGGGATCTCACGGGAATCACTTATATGGAAATTCCGTTTCGTTCCCTCTCCATTCCTTCATGGTGAGTTGAAGTTTATATTCCGAGTGGAAAATTCGGATGAAAATGAGTGGTCTCTGATGCGTTGAAACTTTTATCAGTCGGTATTAAATGACATTTATCCTTCAGAGGATTCCCGAATATAGCCGGGAGAGCAAAAGACCGAGAAATGAGCAAAGCCATTTTCTCATATGAGTCCGTTACGTTGTAAAAAGAATTTCTTTAAGAACTTTCACTTCAGGGATTTGGAGACTATGTTTTTCTAATTTCCTTTTCGTCATGGCCCTTGAGCAAAATGGCAATGCATAATTTCCCCATCATGAGAAAATTGTATGCGCATTTAAAAAGTGAAGTGGAAAGTACAGTGATGAGAAGGGAAAGGTTGAATTCCAAGATCCATTTCACTGCTGAATGGAAAACGCCCATGCGCCATTCCGATATTACTTTCCAAGTTAAATTATTTTTTGTCGCATAGGAAATCCGAATGTTTCACATAATGCATAATGGATGACGCTTCCACAGTGTAACAGAAGGTGGGCGTCTTTTACAATGAAAATGCGGGAGGACTTGTGTTATCATTCTTCGGATTTTCAACTTCCCTAGCCCTGGTGGTTGCGGGTGGAATATTGAATATCAAAGTTTGAGCTAAAGCCTGAATTTAATTTCAGTCAAAATGAGGAAGCAGGACACCGATATTGACAACATCTTGAGCATCCTGTGCCGCTCAGTAGAAAAAGTTTCAGAAATTTTTTTAATTTGATCCAAACTTTTCCTCTATCGATAGCTTTTATAATATCCCAGATTAAAATCGTAGAGCTCTTTTAATTTGCACAGAATGGGCAAAGTTTCCTGGTTTGAATGAGGTTTAGTTTGGGAAGGTGAAGAATATAAATTGTAATGCCTTTAAGAGCCCAGAGGGCTTGAGACGAATATTTAAGCGAAAGATTAGGAAGACTAATAAAAGTAAATTATAAGCCCAACACCTCTTACGCCGACATGTGGTAGTTATCTATTACCAATTATTCAAATCATAATCTTCACACTAGACCACAGGTCCAAACAAACCTGTCGGTGGTCGAGGATTATTCCCTTAATGCTCTCGAACTTCACATAAGAATGGAGGCGGCGGTTTAAATGAATTCCCAACCGGGTCATGTTCGCCTATTAATACAAGTTCAGAAGATTATTAGAGGGCGGTGGAAATTGATGTCAAAGTAAAACTAAAAGGCTTCCACGGCCTCTTTATACACCTTCGACACCGCGGCGATTTGATCCAATTATAAATTCTATTATACTACACACATCATCAGAATCACTTTCCCTTTAGCTTTATATAAAATGGAAAGGAACAAAGACAAAGACACAAACAGCGGGAAGTTCTAAATGACAACGACATTTTCAATCTCCGGTTGCACAGGAGCAAAATTATAGGGAGAGCTCCAAATTATATTTGTAAATGTGTACAGGTGTGCCGAAGATTTGTGAAGAAAAGAAGATGATGGCGACGACGTTAAGCTGAAAAGTCAAGTGAACTGCCCCACCATTATTAGAGACCATCAAAAACTAATGTTTCCTTTTATTACGGGAGAGACGTTGGTGGGATTCAATTAGCGATTTAGAACAACCCCTTGATTTTAAAGGAGAAACGCCGACAATTTAATAAATCAATTTGCTCTAAGGCTTTAGTTGTGGCTCTGAATAACATTACAACGTCACATCATACAAAAACCTTTTCATGTCTTCGTATAATTGTGCTATTTGGAAGCTGTCAACGAAATTTTCTTCATCCTGTGAATCCGACAACAGAACACAAGGCTTAAAACATTTTACTTTAATATGATTTTTTGCAATTGCAAAAGTGTCGGAATAAATTAGATTTTTTTTGCAGTGTAATTCAAAGCTGGTAATTTTGCTAATAACTAAAATCCTGGTTGGGTGTTAACAATTTTAAAGTTTACAATTATACCAAGGTGGTCGACACAGAATCTGATAGAAGAATAAGGATTTGGTAAAGAAGTAAAACCAGTAGTCAAACTTCATTATCCAAATGGAATGGACGCCTGTATTATAATGGAGATGAGTGACATTACATTAGCATTAGGTTCGAGACATGCCTTATGATTAAAGTGAAGATTACAATTACTAGTTGATTTCTTGGTCGTGTCACTGACAAAAAAAATCAAAAACATTTCGGGAGTTGATTGCTCCGTATTTCATCATCATGGCAAAAGGGCTACACATTCAATTTCCAGTTCGATTTTATTCTTCCTTTCTGTAATCATACCAATCAAAACTTAGGCTCGTCTCACAGGTGGTTCTCATTTCATTTCATGATCATTTTCCATGATCTCCGCTTGAATCTCCAACAATGTTGATGCTTCCGTTTGGTATAAAATGGTCAAACATGGACTCTGTAAGACTGTAATTGATTAGGATTAAGATCAATGACTGTCCGATCCACTTGAAGATAAACGTAGTTTAACACTCATTATCTAATTTAATTCCATTCCTATTTTATGATGTGAATGATTTATTCCTTGACTTTTGATTTATAACGTTTCTTTCGAGAAACTTGATTTGGAGCTGTGCGCATCAGCAGCAGCAGACTCTCGATCTTTGTCTTTTTAAAACGTACGTGTACATGCTTGAAGCACATAACAGACCTCCTGTCACACTGAAAACGGAAGCATTAATGACCTGATAAGATTCTAAATAGCTGTGGCAAAAGCACCGTGCATATGCAATTAACAATCTCCGTATTGCAAGTAGTAACACTTAATTACGGTTATTTCCCTTCCTCTCACAGTCAAAATTATTTACTACCAGCCGATCTGCTTTAATTCCAAGTTTGTACCTCCAGCATAGCTTTTGAAAGGATTTTGTTAGTGTGTAATAATGGGTTGGTCATTTGAACAATTGGGTGTGTTGTCAGGCATTCGGATTTTACGTGGGTATTGGTCATTTGTCATTGTTTATCAGGTGCCTGGATCAAACCAAAGGGATGGAGATGTGGGTGGAAGATAGTCGAATTCTCCTTTATTTTGCCAATGGGGGGTACTTAAGCGGTGACACCTTATCTTTGTCACCACGGGAATTACAGCCAAAGCAGCTAAAATATCATTTCAAATCCCACACAAAGTGCTCAAATGCTTAAAAATTCGAAAATTTGAAAATTTTTAATACGAGGAGGGATAGAAAGGGAAGAGCTAAAGCTAAAAGCTCTGCTGGAAATCAGTGTCGAAAATATTTCTTACCTTCATCACAGTTTGCATCCATCGCAATAATTCATCAAGCCCTTAACCTTTTAGAACAGGTCATAAACGACATGGTCTCTGGTTTAATGAATGAAAATGTTCCCTGGAATCCTGGACCATGGCATTAGCCTATGCTCTGGGAAAATGACATTTGGCTCTTGACGGTATAAAACACTTTACCCTTGCCCGTGTGGTTCGTGTATATACGACATCACACCAAGTTCACATTAATAACTCAAAAGTGACGATTTGTGACAAGTCCTACTTCTGGAATTTCATTGTCCTTTTTCAATTGCTTCCACTCAGCATTCTTTAGCTACTGAATGTGCAGGGAATAATTTTAATGCACCCCTCCACTTCTGACAGAAGCTAAAAGATTATTATCCTTATTATTTGATAAAATAAAAATTTTTCTTAAATAAATCTTAGCTGCGTTGCATCATAAGAGTCACCGCGGTCCAGCGGGCCTTGCTTTTTATTTTAATCAGTATCTTTTCCTTCCTGCTTGGGTACATTACTTGTACCCTTGTATTATTTTACTGCTCTGTTGACCCTGCAAGATTTCAATTTTAAACAGACACGAATTTTTTTCGGTTGTGGTGTCACGCTACTACACCGTCAACTATATATTTGCATGAAATCCTTTTAATTCCAACTGCGGAAATGGATGGGAAGCACTTTGTACACTTCTCGAGTTTGGGATTATCATTTTATTTCCCACAGGAATTGAAAAGAAAATGATTGCATGTTACAGAGCCCGAGAAAAAGCTGTTTTTATCACAGTAAACTGTCGAATTTCGTGTTTCAGAAAATAAACGTATGCTTGGTGGGGCTGGATATTCAAATCCTTCCGCGAGTCCTCTCCCCAAATATCCCTAATTCATTCCTAATGCCCTTGTGTACTTGGGGAAATTAAAGCCACTTTGTTCTTTGGATTTACTGAAATTACACACGAACCTTGGAATAAAGAACAGGGAAAAATGAGGGTGATTTTAATACACTTAATCCTCCTACACCTGTGGATCTAATAATATTAGAGAAAAATGGAGCTATAAAAATTAAGGAAAATCTAAAAAGCTAAGGGAGGTTTAGCATGTTTCCGTAATTTCAAAGGGGACACTGTCTTTTATTAGATTAGTTAGGCAACTAAGCCTCAGTCACTTTGCTAAGCTCAATAATAAAATCCAGCCTGGTTCCTTGTGGTTAAAAAAAATTCGGATAAAGTTAATCCTTTCGTAGTGCTCGTAATATGTAAAGTAAGATGTGATACCCTCCCCGTCTCTTATGGTAATTCTTATATCAAATTCTGAATTCGGACGATGTACCATATGTCTGTCACTTCCCCTCCTGAAATCTCCAGATTCTACAGAGATTATTAAAAAAAGAATCCCACCCATTTGCGATTTGGCAGCGACCAATCACCAGCCTTGTTGAAAACTCTACCAGTTCGACTGATGTAACGCTCATATGAAACCTTTTTTTTTTATAGAATATTTCGAAAAGTGAGACATAATCATAAGTTGAACCAATTCCGAGTTGTATTGGAAATGTGCAGCAGGGCGAAACGTCAAAGGTTTCAATGGCAAGCTGCAACATTATCTTATGTAATCGTTGGCACGAACTGACACATTCGGGGAATAGGGCAATGACCATTGAATTCTGGAATTGAAAATTTGAAGGGATTCAGGAGGACAGTATTGTGAAAGTAAACGTTAAGTACTGCAAGGGAAGCTTTTGAATCTCCAATGATATTTTTAACAATGGGATGTCACAAAAGTGGACCCCTTAAACAAGATCCGTCACCATATTTAACACGAAAGCTCCGTCCTATTAGTCATTGTGGGTTTTATGGTCCAAAGCATAATCGCTTTACCTACCTGAAGATCTCATTGTTACATTGGTTACTTGCTTTTGGAAATTAACCTTCCGTCCAACCTCCAAAGTTAGGCAGGAAGGAAATATTAAATGCCCACACCATTTCAAACGGTTTCTGAAATTCGGCTGATGCGAAAGTGCTTTTACCTTAACTGAAATAAGGTATACAAGTTTCTATACTTAAAATTTTTGAATAAAGTTCCAGGCAGAGCCATCGAGACCTGGCTAGTGAAGGGAGAGCGTTTGCTTTCATTACAAGAGAGACAAAGATGGCTGCTTTGATCATTACCATTGTTTCCTTTTAAATGTTTGGATGGCCCTGGCACAGTAGGGGTCAGAAGCCACACGCCATTTCTTGAAGTGTCACTCCAGTGTCTCTTGTAACCACCGAAGGAAGAAGCCATTCTTTTGGTTTCAAATTGATGAGGAGCGAGACCCTCCTCAAAGATTTTGCAGCCGTATGACACCAATGCTTTTGATCTTTTTGGATGGTGTAAAAGCTATTTGTCAATTGTCTCCAGGCTCTCACCTGGAGCAACAATGAATCACTTTGAGTATCTTCATTTCCTTCCCACTATAGAATCATTATCATCACAGCAGCAATCATCTTTCGCCATTTGCCATTATAGTTTTCCTCAATATGGATTTCGAAAAAATGAACTCCAGACCGAATCAACGAAAAACATCTAAAGTTTAATTGCGAACAAACCATAAAGTTTGTATAGCTTGTTTCTAAATCAAATTTTTAATTTAAAAATCTTTTTTGCTCGCTTGCTTACATCGAAAGCGTCATTTCCCTGTACATAATGGGTTCCCAGTGCCACCTTCAGGAGCAGACTCCGAAATTCATGAAAAAATCTCTTTTCCAGGTTATAATTAAAAGTCGCAAAACTCTGCGATTCAGCATTCACTGTCAACTTAAACACAATGGAAATAATTATCATTTTTGAAGAAGACATGACAATAGATTTCTAATAATATCTGAATTCGAGGAAATGTATCTATGATTACAGTTGGTTGATTGGAGCTGGATTTTGCTGTGTTATCTCTGATTTCGATTAACAAGGACGTGCTAACCAGCAAATACGACGACATGGCAAGGAAGCATTCGACACTTGGAATACTGATCGGAATTTCCTTCTTATCTAAATTGTGTTACGGAGAAGAAACGATTTTGGTAATGAATTTCTGCCTAGTAATTAATTGGATATAATAATTCTCATAGTAATTTATTTTAATAGGATACATCTGAAGATGAACCTGACACGTGGAACTTCACTCGTGTCACTAACGGAAACGTTGTAGGTAGCACGGCATCCTTTCCGTCATTTGTTTACTTTCCAGGACTTTCCTGTGGTGGGACATTGATTAGCTTTGACAAAATCTTGACGGCTGCGCATTGTCTCTACTCTGATGGTAGCATTACAGACTTGAACGTAATGTTTGCTGTTGCTGGATCAAAATCAAATCCAAAATCAGATAATGATGACTGGGTACAACGAGGTGCTCTTCGGGCAGAAATTCATCCAAAGTATAATCCAAGTACGTCAAATTGTGACTTTGGAGTTGTACAGACATGTCCATTCCCTTCTCAGCAAAGTATCCAAGTTGTACCTAGCTTTGTTCGAAAGCTCAACGAGGCTAAGGAAGGTAGACTTATTTTTGACCTTTTCTTTAATAATATTTCGAACATGAGGATCAACTGAATTGTAATTTGTGTAATCATTTAAAAAATAATGTTAGACTCTGCAGCCGTCGTTGGATTTGGTGTAACTTCTTCGATTTCACCCCTTGACAAAGTAGATACTAGTAAGAGCTTCGCAGATTCAAATAATCTTCGGGCAGCAAGACAAAATATGATTGACCCTGAGAAATGCAAAAGTATGTACGAATCCTTCACAAGTTCAAACAGAGATGAGCAACATCAAGTACGAAAGACGGCTCAATTCATCTATCCAAGTCAAGACACTCAAATATGTGGACTACCATATACGAGTAGACAAAGTCAATGTAAAGGGGACTCTGGTAAATTATTTCTTCTCATTCTTTGATAATTATTTTGCCGTCATGTTTAACTGCTACTTTATGCTCATAATTTACCCACTGAAACTTTGGAATAATGGATTTGAATTGATTGACATTCTCCACAAATAGGTGGACCACTGTACTGCGTAACAAAGTCAAACAACCCAGCCCTGTGCGGACTTGTCTCCTTTGGAGCTGCTTGCGGGTACGACAATATACCCGGTGTATATGCTTCGTTTTTTAGAAATGAAGTATTTAACTGGATTCAAGCTGCCCAAAAGCGAAACTCTTGCAACGGTGCTGACAACCTTTGCCGTGAAATGAGCAATAAAAAATGTTGATTCGGAATATTTGGAACACAAAATTGAACCAACTGAGAAATAAAAGGTCTAAAACATCTTGTAGTATGTGTAGCTTTGCTGAAAACCTTGAGATAACATTTCAGCACCCTTAATACCTGACTTCGTGAAACGTTGTCCTATATAATGTTGAAGCTTTTTTATGCAAAAAATTCAGTTTATACATGAATTGGTATTTTACTATTTACCAATCTAAACTTTATTACTTCCTTCTACGACAATAATTTGGATATGTATATACAGAACAGTTTTCAGCTTCATTGTTACTTCTGCATTTGCCTGATTTGAAGCTCATGTAAATTCAAAATGCAATCACAAAATGTAAAAAAGGAAACAAGTAGGCCAGAAATATCCCACCACCAAAGGAATTTATTTGCACCGTTAAAAGTATTCTACTCTAAAACTTGACATTATGTCAATTCTTTTTCATTTCATTTCTACGGGTTCTTCGTCCATTATGGGTTCCAACTTGAGGTTACAGTCCGTTCCCTTTATCATAATTCCATCTGTATAATTCTTCACCGCTGCAAAATTAACCATTGTTTAACTCATAAGTTAATTCGCTGAGACGCAACTCACTTTCAAGTCCACATTCCTTTTGATAAAATGTGTCGATTGTGCGTCTATCTCCGGGACTAATTTGACAAAACTGTCCCATATTCTTAAATTCTCCGAGTGGTTTTGGTACTCCGGGTTTTAGCGGTTTCACCTTTATTAGTCCAAGTAGTTAGTGCCATTTTCCTACCTCCAAAGCATGACATGAACTGACCTCAGTGAAGATATCATCATCAAGCGATTTAGACAAATGATTAGGAGAATAGTTGGTGATGCTTTTGAAGTTAAATGGAATTCCTTTGGCTAGTTTGTCCTTATTTTTAATAGCAAAATTCCTTTCGAAGTAGTATCCTTCGGCTCCACCTTTACAAAAATATTTTCTTTAGCTTTTTTTCGACCCAGGCGTAGCATAGCAACTTGCCGGATAAGTTTTCCCGATGTAACGTAATGTAGCTATCACGATCTCCTCTTTGAAACTCATGCGTGAATCCAAGCACATGCATCAATTCATGAGCTGCAGCTCCAGCATATGTAATCGCTTTAATGGCTGAGGAGGAGCATAATTCCGGGGATAAAAGTAAAAGCTAGTCGCAATAAAATATGATCAAAACAAGCAGAAGCAATTATATTCTTAGCATTCCCGATGTAGGATCTCTATTTTCTTCCATACCTGCTGTTTATTTAAATAGCCCACTTCGGCTCCGCACCCCTTGTCTCCTTGGTACTCAGTAGCAATCATAAGATAGCCCAATGTGCCTCTAACTTTTGGGAGGAATCGTATACATGTAGCATTTTGGATGGCGTACATTGCTTGTAAAATCTTGTCTTTCCATTTTTGCTCTGAATGTAATTATTAATTTGTAAAATATGTGAGGTAAGTTGGGTACTCTAGTCTTACCAACGCGTGAATCAAATTCATAATACACTTTTCCACCAGGCCATTTAACTGCCTTTTCAGCAAATGCTCTTGTAGGTAGATCCCCGCTGATCTCAGGTGCTGCTATAAATTGAGACAAAAATCTTCAGATTTGACAATGCCTGCCATATTAGCTCACAAATTAAAATTTTTAAGCTTAACAAAAAAGTCTTACCAGCATCAGTGCTTCTAGTAGCAGGTGACGACCCGCTTGGAAAGCAGTTGACACCTAATGAAATAAAGAGCAGCATGGATGGTACAAGCAACATTTTCAAACAAGACACTGGGAATTGGTGGGCTACAAACTGTAAAAAGCTGAGATGTACTTGTGTGAATGATCAAGAAAAGAATGGGGACAGAATTAACTAAATGTCGAAGTAATAACATTTAAACAATAGATTAGCCTGAACTTATAAATCAGGTTAAATTACCAGGAAGCTAGTCTTGGAGTGTACTGCTAAGCCCATATTGGTCTTTTACTATTTTTCAAATCTAAAATTGATAGGGCTTATGCAATACGTCCAATAAACGTCATATCTTTCCCAAAGGAACGGGTATTCGGTTCCAGAAGCAACAAGGTATCCCATTCACACCCAAAGGGAATGTTCTACCCGGGTAACTAAATCAACAAGGTCAGAATAGGGTATATATCAAAAGGCATGGCAGATTTTTGGGAGATTGGACCATGTTCTAATTCCAAAGCGTTTTGGAACTCAAGTTTGTCTGTTCAGAACGTGTACACGTGTAAAACTAACCTATGACCTAGCGCCATAGCGCGTCATTTTAGCTATCGTGTAACACGAGAGCTGCCATCTGCTGTGATTTCTCCTCGTTCAAAATTCATAGTCAGGATCAGCTGATTCTCAGAGGGTGGAATTCCGCAAAAAGTTGAGAATTGGAAAAAATCAAAAGAAATGTGTCAACATTCCGTTTAATTGAAGGTCAAAGGTCACTGGAACAAGGAAGACGGTGGTAGGCCCTGAAAGCAATTTAGTCAAAGGTTAGTCTACATATGTTTTATTTTGTAAGAATTCCCAATTCTTGTCCATATGGACGCAGCAGAAGGTCATCACTGTTAATTTATCAACAAATTGCTTAACTTTGCACTTTTTATTGCTAAACTTTGTTTGCCTTGTATGCACTTTTTATCTAAAGGGTCACTGCCCAGTGTCAACACTCGAGACTCGAGAGAGGTAAAAGTGCTTTCGCTTCTTTGCCATAAAATGAATTACCAGCGTCGTCCAATGATCCCTTATTTCCCAATTCGACTTCCCACTTCCCAGTCTTTATCTTCTTGTTCTATTCATAACTCTGTCTTCTAGAAGAAGCACATGACTAAATGGTATCTCTTTTCAGGTCAAGGTCCAAGCAACTCCTCCGCTGGACTGTGTAACCTCTTCTCTTTCTACATTAGGAACATAAGAGTTCACGCCATCAGCGCTCAACGACTGATAAATGTGAAGGAAAGAGCTCGGTGGTTGTGCTTCCTGGTGGTACTTGTAAGCTGAACTCTGGTGGAGTGTCATGGAGCCAGACGGTCAAGGTGATCAAATTTTTTTCCCACTAGGTTGATGGTGAGGTTAATTGTGAATATTTTATGCTTATCTTGTAGATATTTGCCGAGTTTGTCGGTCAGAAGCGAGTCCAGATCGACCTCTATTCTACCCTTGCGTTTGTACAGGAAGTATAAAATATATTCACCAAGACTGCCTCACACAATGGCTGAGGTACAGCCGGAAAGAGTATTGCGAACTCTGCAATCATCGGTTTTCGTTTACGCCGAGTAAGCTATTTGTCAAAGTAATGTGGATCCTTTGAAATAATTTATGGTTTTTAAATTCCAGTTTACGCACCAGATATGCCGAAGAGGTGAGGTTTTTGTTAAAAATGTAAATCTTAATTCATTACGGATGTAAATATAGACTCGGTTTCTTTTTCAAGGTTACCGATCCGTGATTTGTTACATGGACTCTTGACAAGTGTTGGAACAGCCTTCAGATTCTGGTTCCATTATACACTAGTGGCGTTTTCATGGCTGGGTGTCGTTCCCATTTCCGCGAGTCGAATTCATCGAAGTTTGTTTAGTGGCTCTGTTGCGTCAGTTTTGTCATTACCTATAGATCTCTTTTCACCGTAAGTTGCCAATTCGATTTCGATAAAGCTTTTTGAGCAATTTTTGTTTTCAATATTTCAGTGAGCACATTGTAGCAGATATTTTCCATGGCTGTATAGTCGTCATCTGTGCCCTTTCTGTGTTTATAAGCCTGGTGTGGCTCCGAGAACATATTGTTCATGGGGGCGGACCAGACTGGCTGGTGGATCCACCGATTGAAGTAATGTTATTTTTATACTCCATAAATTATCCTGATTGACGTTAATAACGATTGTTTACATGTAGAACAATGATGACCCAGAAGTTATTGGGGAGGTCGATGCATTGAACGATGAAGACGGTCAGGGGAACGATATTGCAGGTGTTGCGGACGCCGATGGTGGGGCTGCCCCACACAACAATAACAACGTAAAAGCAGTAGAATTTTTATTCAGTTTACTCTTAATTTTTTATTATTTTTGTACTTTACTAAGAATCGACGTGAACGTGGGCGTGCCGAGCGTAACAATGATGAAATTAATTGGCCAATGGACTGGGACCGAGCGGGGGAGGAACTAACTTGGGAAAGACTATTGGGGCTGGATGGATCGCTGCTGTTCATAGAGCACGTGTTCTGGGTCGTGTCATTGAATACCCTCTGCATACTTGTATTTGGTAATGATGAAGAAACACCTCATTTGGCACATTGTTTTTAACTTTAGTTCTTGTTTTATTAGAATTTTCTCCATATCACATCGGGTATTACATTCTGTATACCCTTCAGCTCCAAGACTGGATTACGTACGCTCACTTCGAAGGTCTCCTAACAACACTCGTTGGATACCTGATTATCGGGATTTCTCTTGTTTTCCTTCATACGCTGGCGTCACTTTTTGGACTGAGAAAGTATGTCAATTCAGTATCTCGGAACTTGGATTAATTTAGCTATTTACCTTTTTTCAGAACTCGAAAAATCATTGGTATTTCGTATGTCGTGGTCAAAGTCTGTTTGCTATGTGTTGTGGAAGTTGGGATTTTCCCACTGGTCTGCGGATGGTGGTTAGACGTGTGTTCTTTGCCACTTTTTGATGCTACCTTGAAAGTAAGGGAACCCATTGTTTCTCCTACGTTCATTGATTTTTCTTTGGAATGTACAGGATAGAGAAGCCAGCTTTGTCAAAGCTCCTGGCACCAGCATGTTCATGCATTGGCTCTTTGGAATGGTCTTTGTCTTCTACTTTGCTTCCTTTGTGCTGTTGCTCCGCGAAGTACTTCGTCCTGGCGTTCTTTGGTTTCTTCGGAATCTCAACGACCCAGATTATAATCCAGTACAGGAGGTAAGCCTGTGCGTGTTCCTTTTCCAAGAGTTTCAAACTTGACACATTCCTTGCTCCTAACTAGATGATTCAGCTGTCAATCGCAAAACACGTTCGGCGATTCTTGTTCTCTGGAATTCTTTTCGGAACGACTACACTACTGATGGTTTGGGTACCCATTCGGATAATCAAAAGACTCTCTCCAACATTCTTGCCATACAACTTCACATTCACGACGTAAGAGGAAATAACTGAAATGTTGCAAATTAAATAGTCACCGTCTCCCTTTTTTGTTCATAGCGAATCAACAAATGAGATGTCACTGGAACTCGTTCTTTTACAAGTAATTTCTATCATTTGGCATTTGTAATTAAAATATTGAAATATTTTAATTTAGGTCATGATGCCTGCGTTGTTGGAACAAGGTCATACTCGGGAGTGGATGAAACACATGATTCGTGTTTGGTGTATCTGCGCTTCTTGGTTTCTTGACTTGCGTTCCTACCTCCTCGGAGACGTCAATCTTGGAGAAGATATGGTAAGTTGTACAATTTTTTTGCGCGATTAGCGTTTTAAAAAGAATTGGTTCAAAGTCCTGTTTAGAGGAAACTGGAAGTGGAGTTTGTTGATTTTAATATCAATCAACTGGCTTGCGAATGATGAGTGGGACATCAAACAAAAGATTGAGATAGGAATTGACAATTAGCAAACAACTTCTTCTGAAAGCGTTAGATTTTTCTTGCACAAAAGTTTGAAATCGATTCCAGAGGAAGGGACAGAGGGCCATTTCTTCATTCCTTACTGGAGCGTTACCAGCAGCGTCTTCCGTTTTGTTCGTGTAGGTGTACATGTAGCACGAAGGAAAGCTCGAGACGGTGTGTACTTTGTGAAGAACGTTTGTAAAAATTGTCACTTTCTGTGTCTCAAGGGACACATCAAATGTTTCTTCTTCCGTATTTTTCAACGTTTCATTACTCTTGCCTAGCTGCTCAACTATGATTTCTCCTCGCATCAGGATCAAAGAGACGTTTGTCAAATGTTCTGGCAAATAGTTTTCCAACGTGAGACCGGGATAATCTGCTACAAAAATGACATTCGAAGATCCCGTCCAATTGGCCACTTCCTTGGAAATGACGTCGAAAACTTCTCGTCTCCAGTGTGAAAACTTTTGAAGTAGTGGAAGTACCCATGGGACTTCTGACCAAGGTGACCATGGCGCAGTCAGTATGTCAACTCCCGGGTCAAAAATCCTCTGCTGGAATCTTCCATTCAGAGACTTCCAAACGTCAAAGTAGACTTGGATTGTGGTGATGTTGTAGGCTGCCAAGTTTCTCGCAATGCAGTTTGCATATTGCTTTGCCATGTCTGCATGGCTACTCCAACGATCATTGGTCGTCCAAATCTTAACAAATTAAAAAAAAAAAAGATTTTAAATGGACTTAAAATAGTTAGAAATTCTGCACATACATGAGGATCCAAGTACCGCTCGTCCCCGCTGACGTAATTTTTAACAGTGATTGTTATATGAAGAGTATCCCATGAGTAGACCATCATGTCCCATGAATATCCGTACATTCCTTTCGTCCAGTTGTTGTACCCCTAAGGACATAATTACAAGAAAAAAAATGTTCGAAGTTTGCTGAAAATGTGATTACTTTAGTCACAGAATGAGTGAATGGAAGCACGATTTGGAAAGACATGTAGGTAAGCAATAAAGCCGTAATCCAGGTTTCCTTTTTGAAATTTCTCTCTGGAGAAAGCTCCCTGGTATTGTGTGTAGTAGCCTTGAATCTCTTCCCTTGGGTTCTGTTATAATAGTCGTCAGTCAGCGTCACGTAATAATTATATCCTAACCCGAACCTGGATTTTGTTCTTTTGATGTCGCCAGATTTAATTAGTTTCTCATTGTACTTTTGAGGTTTTCCAGCAAACCAGGTAGTGCAGGATAATTTCTGGGGTGAGCAGAACAGGATTAGAGAAGCCACACAGACGTATGGAAACATGCCTAAATTGGATAAAACCAGTGGTTGCTAAAAAGTTTAATCAACGACTTATAGTCTTCATACCAATATCAAACAGTTGTGAGTTCAGTCCATGGAACAGAAGGGATAAAATGATGCCTAGAACTCTCGTCTTTTCAAAATTGAGTAGAAATCCTGCTACCAAGTCATAGGCAAAGCCACCTAGATGAATTATATAATAGTCCAAGAATTCCTCTCCAACCAGTTCACTGGAAAAGTTTAAATTCAATTGACATTTGTCGAAGTTGTTTGATACTGCGCTCGGGCGGTGTGTTTACCTGACGGATGAGAGTACTCGATGCTTTGAGATATTTCTCATGGAGTAGCCAGCTAGCCAATCGGAATCAATTTTCTTAATCGCTGCTAGGACATAGAGAAGTGTGAACTGGAACCTGAGGATGAAATAATTCCACCGAGGACAAGTTTTCTTAGGGTGGAACAAATTATCCAGGGACCTAATTGTGGATTTTGGGATTTGGAGTTTCAGAAAAGAATTTCAGAATATTTTATCTCAAGAATGTAAAACCTTACGCAAATGCAGTAGCATTAGATCCAGAAAGAAGAATTGCAACGAGTGCGAAAAGGTAGGAATGGTTGTTCCACCTTGATTTATCCAAAATGAAAAAGTAGAGAAAGGTGCTCACGTAGAGAAAAGAAGAGATCCTGAATTTATATCCAAATAAAATGCCCAAACTCCCTTGAAAAAAAAAAGCATAAATTAGAATAAGACTTTTTGTGGTTTAAAACTAAGACATTTGGAGAGATTTACCTATCCACATAATAGAGTAAAGAACGCACGCAGTCTGAACGGAGACAGGTGGCAATGCGGAGAACAAAGGGAAGAAACAATGCTTAGGATTTCCGAATCGAATATCCGCATCCTCCAGCCCTCTTTCTTGGAAAACATCCAGGAACATTGAGAACCCTAGAGGGACACGAGGACACAAAATGCTTTAAGCAATGCTTCTTATATAGCTGAGACCTTTGGATTTCTGTTCTTAGGAAAAAAGCTTACCAAAAAGTATCCGAAAAATTCCCAAGGCGGTAGGATCACATTCCTGAAAAAGATGTTTACTAAATCCTCTCCAGTATTTTCGCACTTTGGCTAGTAGTTGTTGTAGGTGACTAAATCTGGACGACATTTTTCTTATGTAAGTATCGATTTTGTACCAGAACTGTTTCCTTTTCTGCCTGGGCCCTTCCTTCGTTTATCTTAGACTGAACATTTCTCCGGAGTTTCCTCTTTTCCCTGGCCCAAGAATGAGTTTTTATTCCACTTTCACTCCAGCACGTGAAAGCAATTTCGGGTAGTGGTGATGAAAGAAAGGGCTGGGAGCAGGAGTGAGTGTTGACTTCTTGGGAAAAAGATAATCTTGCCCTGTCTCCTACCGTCATTCTCCAGCCAACACCGAGGTTCCAATCATTTGCGACGAATAAAAGACAAGGAAAGCGGCGGACTGGAATATGAAGCGCAGTGGAGAAAGAAATTGACTAGGAAACATGTAGGGGAGGGGAAAGATGTCTACAAAAGTTGAGCCAAGGGACCAATTTTGCTATAATCATCATAACACTTGGTGAATACGGGGATAATGACTTTAATCTTGAGCTTGGCGTAGGACGAAATGACTCCAAGGAACAAAGTTTTAATGACTTTTGCTTTTAACTTTTTAGTTAACCGGAGCCGTAATACCACTTCCGAATGAGCAAGAAGAAAACATTAATTTCCAAGGAGCCGACGAGGGATTTGCAGATGATGATCCGGATGATATGCCATTGGAAGATGCTGCTCAGGAACAACAACAACAACCTCCGCCACCACCACTGGTTGCGTTGAACGAAGCCGCTCAACCTGGAGGATTTGGATTTGTACTTGGAGGGGGTTTAGGTGCGGCGCATCAAGCCCTGCTTCTTCGCGACAGCCCTACGGAGTTCCATCCTTACCATTGTCCTAACTGGTTCCATGTCAAAGTAATTTTATTCAAAACCTTACCGTTCAGGACATTAATTTCCTTTTTTTTTAAGATATTCACACTTATTCTTCTTGTCGCTGCGACGTTGAGCGTCGTCAGCTTTGCTGTGTTGACTGTGCCAGGTATGGTTTGCAACTCATGTTTCGATTTGAGAGAAATATTTAATTTAATTCATTTTCAGTGGGCCTCGGCCGTGCTGTTATGGGATACTGGCTACAAACGAAAGAAGGAATTCACGAACTGTATACAACTGCAACAGGCCTGTACGTCACTTGGGTTGGGATTCGTTGTATGCTGATTCTGGCCAATTGGATTCCAAAGGGATGGGCTGTCGTGCTGAACACGCTGAAAACATGGAGTCTCACCGTAAGAATTTTTAATCAAAATTTTAAAGCATTAAGGTTCCCTGTACTAATTAATTTCATGATGTACAGGTAACGAAGGCTGTCATTGCAATGACTATTCTGATCGGGTTTATCCCGTATCTCTGCGGTTTACTCTTTGAACTTGTTGTCATCACTCCGATTCGGATTCCTATAAACCAGTCCCCTATTCACATTGCAAGTGAAAACTGGGTGATGGGTACGCTCTACATAAAAATTGCTTGTGCCAGCACCATGATGTCTCCTCCAAACTTTTGGCTTCGACGTACACTAGAACGCGTAAGGAAATGGATGCATTTTCATAACTAACCTGGGTTTTCAATGTTTTCCGTTTTTATCTAAGATCTACAACAACGGACTTCGGAACATTGATCTAAATCTGATAATCCGCGACTTGGCTGCACCTTGTATTATTGGTTTTGGACTGGCCCTTGCCGTTCCATATGTGATAAGTAAAAGCATCGTACCTCTCTTTGGTAAGCATAAAATTTGCTTTTAATTAAAGTCTTTTAATGGAATAATTTCTTCTTCTATTTTTATAGTTCATAACATGGAGCTGCTGAATTCAGTGGAACGTCGAATATTCCCATTAATTTTGGTCCTCGTCGTCATTTACGGGATCATCCTATTTCAAATTCGGCAGTTTACTAAATTGTACGAGCACATCAAAAATGATAAGTAAGGCCCTTGAGATTTTAGACTTTGACTATTAGTCTTACCGAATTTTAATTTAATCCAAGGTATCTGGTTGGCCGGAGACTAGTCAACTACGAACGACCCCCACCAACTCCTACAATCCAAGCAGTACCTGCGGCACTGGTTCAATGAATCTATGTCAAACACTCTAAATGTCAAAATTAATTACACGCCTCCACGAAATCGCATTTCACGTTTAAAATAATTTCACTTTCGTATAATTTAGTAGTGGCAATTAGCTGGTTATGAATCGCGTTATACTTTTAAGGGCTGATGAAAGCCCACTTGCACGGAGCCATTGTTTAGTTAGTAGGTTGTTAGTTATGGAATCCAGATGGAGTATTGAGTATTGGTCAAGTATTTTGCCGATCTAGGAATAACGCTAAAACTATTTTTTGATTTAGTCCCTCATCTGTGTAAATATGTTTTAATCCTTATTTTACGGAAAAGCCTAAATCACTTTTACTTCCGTTGGATTTCATTAGCGCAAATGTAATATCTGAATGTTACATTTCATTTTAATTCATCAACTGTAACTAATGAACTAAAAGCAGCAGTGTGGTGGCAAATGAAATCTTGTTAATCTCCATTTGTAACTTGTATTTTTTAAAATGGGACGCTGAATTAAGGTGCAGAGGTGCGTTTGAGAATTCAGTCATTTTGACGTATGACTCATTTTCCGGTGCGTGGTATCCTTGACCTTCCCGTTGAGCAGTCGATCTGTCTCTTGTCCTTCTCTGATTATATCCAGGTGTGGTGCTGAACAGTTTGAATATTTAGCACCACGCCCTGGTGATATGATCCGATATATTTCTTGTATTGACTTTTGCGATAGCTGCTCAGCATTTAATGGCGAATGTGGAGTCAACGGGTAGTTTTCAAATGATAAAATCCATTCATTCGGACTCGGCAACTTCCGCTCACAAATTGCCAAGATTTCATTCCGCAAAACTTGGCAGAAATCATCCAGTGGCTATAAGCAGAGGGGAGAAATGAAAGAGATTCTGATTCAAAATCCCGATGGACTCACCAGGTCGTTAGCGTCATAGCCAAATGGATTTTCTACGTATAACGGAAATCAAAAGAATTAATTTTTAAGCGAAAAATCAGAAAAGTTTTACCGATTTCCCATCCGATGCTCAATATCCCTGAAAGATCAGAATTAATCGACCGTTTTTCAAATTCTAAAGCCTAGCATACCCAGTAGGAAGAACGCAGTTAGCCCAACCACTGGCACAGTATACCACTTGAGTTGATCCACTAGTTGTAATGGCAAGGTCAAAATGTACAGCCATGTTCCGTGATGGAGGTGAACCGAGTAGGCTAATGGGATTGGTGTTCGCAAAATGCGTTCAAATCCTGTGACGCATTCCATTAGGCCAATGACCGCTGGCAAAAAAGATTTTGGATTTCCTTTAGGGCTTTAAGACTTTGCAACTAAGGAGATTGGAGCTTACCTATTTCCATGCTCGAAACAATGTAGGGCTCCACGAGGTTCCGTTCGTTGACGCTGTTGACATAGCTGGATATGTAGTACACCAGTTCCAACGGGATGTTACTTGGAGTGATATAATCATGTGCCCGATACTTGCAGTCTATCTTCATCTTCTGCTGCGTTTTCAACGACACGTTGGAAGTGGGGGTAGAAAAACGTCTAAGATGATTGATCAGCGGCTTCAGATCGTCGAAATCATGCGCATACTCCTCCCTGAGATAATGTTTCGTTGCAAAAACAAAAGCAATGAGGAGATTGATTGCCGATTTCTTTTCGATAATGTGCTGGCCCTCTGTCTCTTTCACACCTAGCCAGATACAGCGTGTAAGCGTCCGCAACTGGAGCGTCATCTCTGACCAGAATTTCCGTCCTTCCCAGTATCTGTCATAGGCTGTCTAATTTCGAACAAATAAACCTTAGGTTGTCCAAAAGGAATTAAAAATATAATATTATAGTAACATTACGTCCGTTCTGAAGACTAGAAGGAGGCCAATGACCACGCCAAGAATGGAAATCAAAGAGTCTGGAATGTCAAGGCCAAGTGATGGAATGGACGTATGGAGATAGACGATAAGTCCCGTGAAAAGGACGACAATGAGAAGATGCCACCAAATCTCGATTATGACAGTCCCCTTGAACCTTAGCATCAAAGGGACTTGCATCTTTGCAAATTATACTGAAAATCCAAACTTTAAGGAAGAGAGGAGTCTATCGAATAATCTAGAGTTAAAGGAAGTACCAAGAACAATGGTTTAAAAGACAGGGCGACGCCAAATCAATCCAGATGTTTTCTTAATCCGCTTTTGAATGGTTGTTTCATGTAGAGAATTAAACACCCACGGAGTCAACAAGTGGTGTTTTTGCAAATTAAAAGTTAAATAAGTCGCAGTAAGGGCTAATGCCCTAATTATTGGGCACATCAAGGACTCAACCTTGTAAACACCTTGCGCAATCATTTCAGAAAATTATTTTTTAAATGAACGATTTATTTTCCCAATTTTTGTCATGTGTTGGACAGATTGTAATTAGTCTAAATGATTTTGGTTTTAATTAACAAACATAACATTCCTGTAAATGCTTTAATACTCGTTTGTACTATGGAGGAACTTTCACTGGAGAAAGTTGCGGTTTCTAATTTTCATTTCCACCGACTTGAGCGACTCGTAGTAGCCATGCCATGTGTACCAATTTACACCTCTCCCGTAGACATTGAGCTTTCCCTTCCTCCTTTCTATGTAAGGCCCGTTGAGATTTGCCTGCAGAAAGTAATAAACATGACCCCGACATTAGAACAAGTTGCCAAAACCAGGTTTTATTCAATCAAACTCGCCATGTAACTGTGTAGGATCCTCTCGAGACCTTCCCGCTTGGACAGTATAATGCTTACTTTAGATTTTAGAATTCTAGCCATTCCCTCTGATGTGAATTAATTCAATCCCTTTTTCATCCCGAGAGAGAAAATTTGAAATTACTGATGTAGAAGTGTTTCCCATAAGGTTTTGTTCTATAGAGGCTAATTACTTAACCGTGTTTCACTCGAGGCTAAAGCAGGGCTTCTAATTTATTCTCCCCTTTGGTTGAAGACTTTAAGATAAATTCGAACCAGTGGGGAAGTGTCAAAGAAACTCTTTGATTTATGTTACAACCTCATTTTTCTTCTCCAGTTAGCCTTAGTTCTACTACCTTTTGCGCATTTGCAAATTTCTTCTTTCAAGATTAAGTGGTGGTAGAGAAAGTTTGGCGTTTTAGAACAGATTCCGCCGTCAGGGAAGACTGCATAATCGTAATTGCATACTCTGTCGTCGTCACCGGGCGGGAAAGTTACATGACCTCAATAGTATGGCCGCATTGCAGCATTACAAGTCTTTTATAACGAAGCTACGATTCAGTGGACAGACACACACGGCTTGAAACATATGGAGTCCTACACGCCCAATTTAATATGCCACATTACACATTCAACTAATGCCCTTGGCTTGATTTTTTCATGATTTACTTATAACAGAGGAGTGCAGTGGAACGACGAAGAAAAAACAAATATGGTCTCCGGCTGGAGCGGAAATGGAAAGAAACTTAAGACAGGCAGTGGTAGAGAAGGAATTCTGAAAGCGTGGGATGGACTTGGAGTGAAAGCCAAAGCGGAAAAAGTTCGAATATTCAGGTCGTCTTTGGAAGGTCGAATTTCGCAACTGAAACTTCCCTCGAGTTCGAGAAATCGAAAATTATACAGTGAAATCCCTTTGATGTTAAGCAGGCTGGGTGCTCGCTCTTAGAAATGTAAATAGACTTGTATTTCAAAGTAAAAACATGATTTACACCCAAAGTGAAAGTTTTCGAGTTGCTTCTTTCTCCTCTTGGTTTAAGATTTAAGATGCGATCAGCATTCCTCCAGGCAGAAAATTTGGCTAAAGTTAGCTCCAGCTCAAACAAAACGTCCCTTTTTCTTTCATCGCTCTTTCAGGAGCGAGTGAGAAAGAAAAGCTCAGAATTTTCTAACTTTTCATTGCATTAGGTTCTTACTTGATGACAGTTTCGATACCACCAGCCTCCTTTGTACGTTTGTGCACAGTTTTGTAAACTGTCAGGGTCATTATCCTTATCCAAAGTACTGAATGCCATTCCATTGTGATAGCCGAGTGAATCTCCTGAAAAGTTAGAAAAAACAAATAAATGATGATCTTGCTTGACACACTTTTGCTAATTCCTCTCCTCCCTAAAAGTCTGTTTCTCGTCTTACAATAAAACACGGGTTTTAAGGCTTGACAGGAATCCGCAGAGACTGTTATCTTGTTTATTCTTTCATTTCCAAGAAGATGATGCAATTAAAAGGCAACTTGACTACTAAGAAAGTACACATAACGTGAAGAAAGAAAGCTGACTCTGACGAGCCATGTGGGAGATCGTCCATTTTATCTTTGGTAATAATGGTTTATTGCACATTACGTTAAACTGAGTCCCGGTGAAAGATCTGTTCGATTGCTGCCTGAAGATCATCAAAATTGACTTTACGACGTTCTCCTATATGCTCTTCCTGGATGCCATTTTCATCGGCTTTTGGCTAATGATGACACGTCCAACGAGAACATTAAATCCTCTAGCCTTTACAGTTACGTGGAAATCCCGCAGTCATCTAAAAACTAAACTTCAGATGAGAATTCTCACCGCAGTATAAGGTTGTGTTGGTCCAAGTTGCATCGGAAAGGGGAGAGGTTCACTTTCTCTTTGTGCAAAATAATAAAATGCTCTGTGCATAAGGATGTATGAAAAATTTATAACCTGGACATCTCTTATTGGTATTCTTCGCATATTCTGTTCCAGTTTTCCACCACGGTGGACTTGAATTCGTACTATAAAAATGGAACCCCATTTTGCATCCTGAACACCGCAACGTATAAATCTTTCAAGTTGTCGAGCACAATAGCTTCTATGGCCACAAATGGACTTTCATCTGCCAGAGAAGGACCATCAAGGTCACTGTTTAGGCCTATAGAATACCTTAGAATGACTAAAGCCCAGTATGTTTTTCAACTTCTTCAACGTTTTTTTCGTTTTTCAGCAAGTTTATGCTGGCGCACACAGTTCCCTCGACCATAAGTCCTTAGCAAGGATTTACAAAAAGGGAATTTAGTCTGTGAACTTTTTCTTCACTCTCCAATCTACGCTGCTGACTTTGATACGTGATCAAAGGATTTGAAATCCCCGTATGCGGGCGTTTAGAATTATGACACAAAACTTTCTTTTGTGAACTGCGAACAGGAGTGGAACTCCCATGTCATCAACCTGTCTCCACCATGCTTCGTTTTTGATGAAAAACTGTGGACTAAAAACAGCAAGGAACAATACACAGTGCCACAGCTATTAAGGCCACTGCTTCGATACACGTCGAAAATACACTTAGAACAAAATCGATTTCCGAAAAAAGTTTAGCCTTAAAATTCTAACCTGCAGATCCGTAGTAATCTGCTACATGGAGGCGGTAGAGATCCGTGGCATTGGAAACCCTGAAATATCCATAATTCGCATCCCTAGAATTGTCTTCCCAATCAGTCATCTCTATCCGAAGGATTTGTTCGCCAGTCATCGTCAGGGCCGCCACGGAAGACAAACCTTAAAGAATTTATAGCTCTGCATACCAAGACAAGCACAATAAAAATGGGGGTGCGGTAGTTTTGGGTTGATTTGAATTTTCAAAGCGAGACTTTAAGCATGCAATGGGCAGCTTAACATTAGCAATTTCTCCGAGTGTGTACTCTACTGTATTTTCGTTTATGGAAAGAGGCACAGTGCACGAAACGAATTATCATAAAAGGAACGATTAAAATTCTTTCCAAAGAGGGAATAAAATGAAGTGTAGTACCTAGCCAGAATTGCGTGTAATGGGACCCAAAGCCTGCTTCATAAGAGGCCCAGTCCCTGTAAAAGTTTTCCCATGGGAATTGATAGTCTCCGCGTCTTTGAATCACGGTCCAACCTCCACCGTCCCTTTCCAAGTCGCAGTAAACCTGAAATAAAATGAAAAGTGAAAGCACCACCGTATCCTCTGAAATGGAAAGTCCAAGGAAACTTGGAGGTGAAAACCTAGTTTTCCGTCGCCCAGTTCCGTATTGGTTTTCTAACTTCATCGTAGTCGGAAACGAGCGCGAAATATAAAAGTTAACGTCCTTTTCTACCCATGGTCTTGCGAGAAACTTCAAGTCATACGTTAACAATGACCAAAGAAGCGGAATAATGAACTTAACCGTATTATTTCAGTTCAGAGAGTGGACTAATTTCTTAACTGTATCTCGTTAAGGGCACTACTACCCCTGAATTCTGAGAATTCGGAGCTTTTTAAGCAATCTGCTCCTCATAAATGATTCTTCTAACCTTTAATGTTAGCAAAATGGAAGAATTTCTAGAGCCCTTACCTCAAGTCCCTTTGGTTTATTGCTTGGATAAATTTTGTATACGCCATTTCTTCGATGCCCTGCCCCCTGTACTTCGGTACAATCCTTCGGACGGACTACGAATACGAAAAAGAATCACATTTTGATTAAATGAATCAAAGGGGTTATGTTTGCATTGTGGCTCTCAGAGTCATTTTGATACTTTAATGTAGTCCTCCCAAGGGATTAAATGGAGAAATGGGATTTCGTATGTTGATGGGCATACTGTCATTCCCTCCTTGCGTTAAGTAAAAGGATCTCACCATTTATCAGTAGTTTACGTGGTGAACATGACACCGGGGATTCCAATCCTGGACGAAATCCTGGCATTGAAATCTTTCGTCTTAAGGTAGTGGTGGATGAAGACTTGATGGAGAAAGTCGCCCTGGTCTTTTCATTTATGGCCATTTTCTCGCCCTCCTCATCTTCCTCGACGTTGGACTCGGAGAAAGTATCATCTGCCTGGAAAGTATTCCCTCGTCTGCCATTCCCTAATAAGACTTCCGAATTCGTTGGCCCAGGACCACCACCCTCAGCCTCACTCCTGCTAACAGGATCTTCTTCTTCTGAGCCCCTTTGTGCTACAAATATTGAGGCAGGCTCTCTTACGCCGTGCTCTTGTCGCAATGCGTAAATTGTTCGATTCCCAACTGCTGCTATCGCTCTCATCAAATTCTCCTCGGATTTCTAGAAAGGAGGAAAGAAGGTGAGGTTGAACTTGACCTCGAGGGATATATGCGCCACTCTTGACATTTTGCTTAAACTACTGCTAGACAGGTTCCATAAGGGTGACCGAGAAAGTAATCCGGTTTGTCAGGCAGCAAGACCAGAAGAGCTTTATCTTAAGAAACTGCGACGCTCCGAAACTTCTTTAGATGCGCCTTTGACTTATACACCATCCTTCCCGGAGTCTTCATTTCCCTCGTGCTTTTCGCTAAAGGGAACCACTTAGACCACAAATTATGCAAGCAAATTGTAATTAGAGTAGAAACTGCAGTAGAACATAGTTATTTATTCAAGGGATTCAATTGGTCCAACGATTTTGAAATTACGAACACACACAGCATCTCATAGGATTCTGGTTGCTGTCTAAGCCCTGCTGGCACCACACTAATGCGGTGCACGGACTACGTGCAATCCAAACCTCATTAAATATTTCTAACATGCTCAATGGTGCTTTTAAAGTAACTAGGCTAGAAGCATCAATCAAGTCAACCAGAGAGAATTGTAACTTTCTAATTCTCAAGGACATGACCCAATTCACCGAGACGCTCCAAAAGTAACAATTTCACGCGAAAGTGAAAGTGTCTGTTTCACTTTCTGATTACAAAGTCGCCCCTATATCAGGAAGAAGGAAAACTTCTTCAAAATCTTTCAAACACTTCCGCTTTACACAATTTGTGCGCTTTGATCGATTGCGGAAATCGCATTGTGTTGGCACGCGCGCTCCATAAAAGTTTCCCATTTTTGGGTCCTTATTTTACAATCAACTTTTCAGAAAAATTTTGTAATTGGCCCATTTTAGTATTCCAAGTAGCTCCTAAATCTATTTATTGGGGGTTGAAAACTTTTAGCAAAGAAGAATCCTCCTCTTTGTATTTCCAGCTATTTGGAAACCCGTTTGGCTAAAGTTTACGGCTTGTAAACATAATCGGATTACTCGCTTCTGAAAAGCGCTTTAAGTCCCTTCTAACTCCAGTGGCCGTGGTTAAAGACTCTTTTTCAAAAGGAATTGCAAATCCTGTATAATTCTAATTTCGCATCTTAAGAAAGTTTTCCACTTGCCTGCACATTGTAAATGACTTGAACGGATGCTTGGCCAACATCATTCAACTCTGTCTTTAGCCCTTTCATCTCTGCCTGAATCTTCAATAGCCGCTCAACAGGAGCACAGCAAAGGATTAAACCCAGAAAAAGAAGTTTTCAGTGGTTTCTAATTTCATCTGGTCTAACTTTCCGCTTACCTTGTCAACTAAATCTTCAACTTTCTCCATTTTCTTTGTGGTCTCTTTCTCCAATGGCTTGGGATTAATTTGAGACCTAGTGTGTGTGTAAAAGAGAAGAATGCGTTTAATTTCTCAAGTAGGAGCGTATAACTCTGGATTCTCAAGATTGCTAAACTTTTAGGTTTGGCAGAAGCAAATGGGAAAATAAGAGGTTGATGAGAATGTCCGGAAGGGGTAATTGCAATCACACGTGAAATTGAAAGCTGTCTGTAGGGAAGTGGTAAGAAATCAGCGAAGCGGAGAAAGCACTTTCACCTTTATAGTGAAAAAGGGCAACACGCAAAACGTTCGTCGTTGATAACTCAAATAAAAGTGGATTTATAAAGGCATGGGAATTCAACACATTACATGATGGCAGTTGATTCCATTTTGAGTATAGCAAATTCCAGGCGTCGATTCATATTGGCTAGATCCAATTGGATCCTTTCATCACATTCTTTGAAGAGACGAGGACCTTATTCAAAATAAAATTATAAAAATGAAAGGGAAAGCTCCTCGTTGGGAACACATTGGATTGATAATCTCCTGCAGACAAGATTGTAGAGAGCAATTCTATATATAGAATGAAAATAGTTACCAAATTCATCCAGTGTTTTTGCAATCAGATTAAGCTTTGTTTCTTGTTCTGTGGCTATTTTTTGTTGTTTCTCGTAGGAGACTTGAATCAACGCCAGCTATAAGAAACATGATTCAAAAATAAATCCAGTACTCAGCACAGTGGGCAAACATCGGAATAATTCATCATCCAAAACCCGGGTACACGTCTAAATATTTGCAAGTATAAATGCGGTTTTACTTAAACTTAAAAGAAAGGTATCGATCTTTCTGACAAAATGGATACCCACAACTCACTCCATTTGTTTTGGTTATTGCCGTTTTTTGAATTGTGTATGTGACTGATTTAAAAAAGTTGACAGTGATGAAATGCAGGAAAGAAAAGGAGTGACGGTGATGGAGTCTAAAGTCTCGTAAGAGTTAAATTTTTTGAGATTTCCTGGCTTTTACCTGATGAGCGAGTGTAGAGAGATGGGCGTCTAGTTTAACGAACCGGAAAGCTTGAGTAATTATGTCAACAGTTCTTCGCAAGTCAAACCTTGCAGTAATAAATTGGTCCAGTGATTCCCGGAAATCCTGGAGGGAATTAAAAGAGGTTCCTTCCGACAGAAGCTTTGCAACGTCATCACTGTCCGACTTCTTCCCATCTCCGGCGCTGCTGGATTTTGTTATTAAATCAGTAATTGCATTATTGATGTCCTCATCCGTAGCTGGAACAAATGTGATCACGGTCTCTCCAGCCACGGGTCCATTTTCACCATCATCATTTCCCACCACGTCGTATTTTACCTATGGAGCAATCGTATTATTAGACTTTCACATTCTCAAAAAAAAATTCTGACATGTGAATTACCTGTTCCGATGGAATTATGTGTGTTTGATGATTGGAAAAGGAAGTTGTAGAAACAATTCTTTCTCCATTATTTTCTGCACTTGCCATTTTTCCCAACATGCTTTTTCCTCTAAACCCCCGGTTCCCAATTTCATTCCCAAAGACGCAAATGCAATGGGAAAAAATGAATAGAAAAGTTAACGATCTCCCACCTCCCATTGTCTATTGATTCCTTTTGATGTTTAACAACTTTTCTGGAAAGGAAACGTGTACACTAGTACATAATTCAAAGTTTTTGCAAAAATAGAACTTCCTGAGATTATTCACGTATGTGGAAATGTCGCCATGTGGGTATTTCCGGAAGATATTCACTATGGTGCTGGAATGATTCCGAAAGGGTTTTTGAACAAGGACATAAAGATAAACAGCATGTTCTATTCTCATCGTTTGGTACTCGGGATGGCACCATGCATTCAAGGAATGGTGGCGATGATCGCAGTAGTTTAGAAGGAGTACTTAAAAGTGCGTAATTCTTTTCAAATGGGAATTATAGCTTGAACATAGCTGAATGCTGAAGCAGGGAGGAACAGAGTTGGCTCGATGTTAGGAAGGAAGTCTATATTTATTACAACTATTAAATCACACTAAGATTAGATTGATTTTAATGAACACACAAAAGATTGTGGCATTAAGCTCCCCTTTTATTAGCTAAGAAGCTGAGAATCTAAGATGCATTTAATCAAAATGACTTTAAAAGTTAGAGCATTTTTGCAGCGGAAAATAAATTCAAACTGGTTAAACAACGTGAGATTTTAAAAATTCAAAGATGTTGAACGTTTTCAGTTTTTTTATAAAGTGGCTTGAATAACCGAAAACCTTATGAATTTTTAAAAAATGTTAAAAATGGAAACAAAGATAAAAAAGTTTCAAGGCTAAGACCAAAATTTAAAATTCCAACCGCAGTATTAAATGGTTGCACATTTTAGATGCAATATGAAAATAATTTTTCTCAAAAGTGAATACAGAACTTATCTAGGACATGGGTGAACTTGTGAATTTTAAATGAAAGCTATTTGGGTTATTGGTTTGAAAAAGTGGAGAAAGCACCGCCGTATTCGCCTGTTGGTGTTGTGCCATTATGCTGAAATATCCCCTCCTTTCTCCACTCCCTCTTCACCTAGACGTAGGAATAAACGGACTTTCCCTGCTTCAAAGTCGGTCAGTCTTCGTTTGCTTCTACACCTGGAACTGTCTCGAAATTCCGAAACCTTACCCATCAACCAACCGCGGAGAGAAAGTTGGCCAAACTTGATTAATTTCTGTAGGGTGACACCCTAATCCAAATTATTCGGAAACTCTAATTTCCTTATCGTGCTTAATTTGTTTCAAACCTTCCAGCTCTCAGGGTAAGTCGAATGTTACGAAATAATTTGAGGATACGATTATGTGCACGTTCCCAACGTGCTGGAGTTGTTGTCATTAACCTTTCAAAATACGATGAGAATCTTGACAGCTAGATTATGTTGGCAGGAGTTTTATATGAACAGGGTTTAATTTGCTCCTTATTTACACTCCACTATCACACCCTTGGTCTATTTTTCTTTCGTTATATGAAAAATGTTCATAGCTCCTTTGGGACTGGGTTTTATGGGAAAATTGTGAACTCGTGAAACTCGTTGATGATTGGCATATGTAATTTTTACAATTTCCAGGACTTGACAAAAATATGACTTTTCCATTACTCTGACTATAAATTCACCTAATTTAATATTAAATAGGCTCTCCCAGGTGTATTGGAATATGGGTTGGATTTCGTCTGAGAAAGAAAACATATCGATTTTCGTAATAATTTAAAGTAGGCGTGTTCTCAATTAAATTAATTTTTTATCCATGACAGGAATCGCTCAGCGAAACTTTCACAAAGGCGCAACTTCTGAACTTGTAATGGCTACAGGAATGATGACTTCAAGCCCATCAACGGGATCCCTTAAGGTGAACATAGATCGATGTGCCAACTTCATGCGACAATTCCGTGATCCCCAAAGTCGTGAACTCAAGAAGCTTACGGCTAACCAATTTATGGAGGTTTGGAGTCATTACGATAAAGATGGTACGTGACAATAAAAAATTAGTCTGCCGCGAGTCTTTGTCTTTATAAGCGGCGAGAGACGAACAAAAAGTGCTTTCATGAAGTCGCTTAAGAAGAAAAGCCGTCAACTGTCACGTTAAATGCTCATGAGAGGTCTTATTTTCTGTAGCGAATGGATACATCGAGGGGACAGAGTTGGATGGGTTTTTGCGAGAATTTGTGTCCAGCGTCAACTCGATAGATACCAGTCCTGAAGTAAGGAAATCCTTGACGTTAATAAGGCATACACGCCATACTCTATGAAATCTCTATACAGGTCGTATCTGATGCGATGCTAGTGGAACTAAGGCAATGTTTCATGGAAGCCTACGATGACAATCGAGACGGGAAGATCGATATTCGCGAAGTAAGTCATGTAATTTAGGTTTAGACGGTGGCTCATTTTATCGAGGCCAGTGATGCATGAAAGTCATTTTGGTTCTGAGCCATTGCAGCCTAAAAGTTAATCTCAGCTTAATCCAATTACATGCTTTTAGGATAGATTTCAAACGTCAATTCTGTTCAACTTGCTCACTTACAGTTGGCCAGGTTTCTAGTTTTATCACAGTACCCGGGAGGTCTCTAAAAATATTAAGAGAAAGTCGGATTGTATGTGTGTTTAGTGTATGTGACGGCATCCATGTCCACCCCCGTTGTAATCAATTAGTATCATTTTGCCTTTTCTGTCTTGATGCTTGACTCTTGAGGACAATGGATGTGGTCAAGTTTTACTTTCTTTTGAAATGTTCTTTCTCCATTTCCAAACTGCCATTTGACAGAGTTCCGACAACCACAAAAGTCTTGGGGACATGAGATGAGAAACGTACACTCGACAAGGGAGTAAGTAATTGGAGTAAAAATCAATATAGACTTGAGAGGAATAAAGTATGTCTTGGCTAAAACTGTGGGGATGGAAAGCGCATTATTTTCGGGATGATGGATTTTCCGGATATGATTTACAGATGGATGAAAAACCTTTTTACTATTTTTCAAAGATTCTCAAGAGTTCGGGGACAGACAATGCCAGGACTCATTTCGCTCCAGGAATCAAAACTTTCTCCCGTTTTCCACCTCGTGAGGAGGAAAATAATCGGAAGGAAGGATTTGGTTTCCATTATGATTGTGCACTGGCCTCGAAACGATGCTGTTGATTATGGCTCAAGGAGCAAGGCTTAAAAGCAACCGACCACATCATCACGTTTCTTCCTTTGATCACCTCGTGTTTCGGTTTTTTGAATTCTATGCCAGTTCCCTTTGTGACCTCCTGGAGTTGTACACTTCATTACGCTGTTGCTGTTTACAACTAGGTCATTGATTTCTCCAATGTTGATGACAACCTTAAAAGCCAACAGTTTTTCTGTACGTCCCTCGAAAGCATGTTAATTGTTGTTCTAATAGAGAGCTCAATCCGAAATCAATTTATAAACGGGCGCATGTCAACTTGCGATTTGCATGGTAAAAGGTTGCGTGAATTGGGCGGAAGTAAATTCTCTCAGGTCGACAGTACAACTGCAAAATAACCCAAGTCACGATCTGAACTTGACTATGAGAAATGGAACCAAGGCAATAAAATGGGTTCCAAAGGTTCAAAAGCTTTAACGGAACTCGATGAAAAATTCCAGGTTGAATCTGACATTTTAATATTTGAGGGAGGATGCTGCAACCCAGGGACGGAAGACGACGTTTTGCCAATGATAATGGACGGAACTTAATTCATATTTATGGTACTTCTTTTTCTAGTTGGCCCAGCTGCTACCAATGGAAGAAAACTTTCTTCTCCTGTTCCGTTTCGATAATCCGTTGGAGAGTAGCGTTGAATTTATGAAGGTACATTTCCTCTTAGTTTCTGGATATTCTCACCGTTCCTCGTTTATTATAAAGCTTTTCAAGCCTCTTCTACTTACGCATTAAACAACCTTGACTGCGAATATGGTTGAAACATGGTAAAGCTTTCTCTGGTGAAATTCTATTTTCAAACTCAGGCGAGTCAGCTCTCAGGGAAAGTCTCAGGTGAGACGCAAATGGTGAAAGTTGGAATGACACTCACTGACTAAAATATTTATGAAGAATGTGAGACCAAAGGCACAAGTATGTGGGTGGGCAAACCTTCACTTTTTCTGACAGCAGATGGATTAGGTTTTTAGATTCCACGCATAAATTATTTAATTGTTCTTATTTCCATTTAACATTTGAGTTTTACTATAAAAAAAACTTTTGAGCATGTGGGAAAAACGGAGACATTCAAACTCTCCCTGGGAAAACATTAAATATAAAAGGGATTCTGGAGTGGCCTAAGCAGGATCGTCTTCCGAGAAAGTTTTTCAAAGATGAAAAAAAGTTTAGTGATGCGTCCCAGGTAACGCCAGTCTACTGCAAAACAAGATCATTTACGAAGGAAGGACGGGAAAGTTTTACCATCTGGAAAACACGGTTGTTCAAGTTGTTGTCTGGTTTGATTAAATTCACTTTCTCCAGGATGGGATTTAGTCCAGTTAGCATGGCCACAAACTTTTACCATTGTACCATGTACCTGCGCTTAACCAATCAAGACAGTTGAAAATGAGTTTATATCTTTGACCCTGTTTTTCATTACCTGCATCCATGGTGTTTGATTTTTGATTAGATTTGGAGAGAGTATGACACCGACGGAAGTGGATTTATCGAAGCCGATGAGCTAAAGGTAAGTCTTCTTTTTGTTGTCCAACTTTCCCATCAGGCGTAAATCCTTTGTCATTGTCACACATAAGAGTAAAGTGACCCAAAACTTTTCAAAATGAAGGGCACTTTGAAACTTAGATTTTACTGTATCCAGTCGATAGATCTTTTGTTATACCATTTCAGAATTTCCTGCGAGATTTACTTAGAGAAGCAAAGAAAATCAATGACGTCTCTGAAGACAAATTGATTGAGTACACAGACACAATGGTGAGTGGATAGGACTTTTTTCTCAAGTCTTCATCACTTCCAGGCTCTGCTTTCACCTTCCTTTCACTCCCGGTTTTGTTGTCGTTCAGAATTATCTATGGAGTAATTTCCTGGGTGTGCATTCACACTGTCACTTGAAAAATTCTCATTTTCTTTTGAAGCCTTTTATATTTTAATATAAAAGTTTTCATTAATAAATTGCATCGCATGGCAATTCGATATGAACGCGGGTTCCGTGCTTTCTTTTCCGAGAGAATGCTTTGATGTTAATAACGTGTCTCAGCCACTTATCGTTTTTCTTGTCACAATGATGAAACACTTCAATAAAAAAGGAACCTATTGTTGTATTATTTTTTTTTATTTAAAAGTCATGCTTTCACCCACAGAGATCAAACCCCTTATTCAATATAAAAACGTCCAGGCTTCTCCATCAATCAATTTATTCCTGCTGCGATTCGTCCTACTTTGGTTTTCCGGTTGAGTGGAAAACATAGATTGATGGAATTATTCAGGCCCATATTTATTATTATTTCCTGTGACAGTTTTCCGAATACAGTTTTGAATTTTTCGAAGCATAAATACAAATGGAAGTGGAATTAACTCTACTAAACTGGAGCACAGCCGCAAAATACAGACGATGTGGCGATAGAATAGAAATAAATTGAAGTGCTCAAGAGGCTTTGAATACGTAATGGGGTCCTTGTATCGTATGCTTAAGGTTTTCATATACACAAAGCGACATTTACAAACAACGTCCCGAAACCGGGTAAAATATAACACTGCCATCATCACTTGAGTCCTTCCGACTGGCTTCACTTCCGATGAAATACACTTTCACTTTAACCTTATTTTGAGTAACGCATTTGTGACTATATCTTATGTAGATTCTAATTCATTTCTCAATTTAATTTCCCATAGCTTGCCGTTTTTGATGCGAACCACGACGGCAAGCTCCAACTCTCTGAAATGGCCAAGTAAGTCTATTACCTTTTCTTCTTAAAAATTAAGTTAATTAAACAGGATTTCTTCAAAGGCTTTCTTTGTGGCCTCTTTCACTTTTGAAAGGAGGTGCGACGCCTTTTCAGCGAGATGAGGTTCCTGAAATTTGTGCAAATCCAAATCCCTAGTGTGGGACTTTTTTTTCTCAAAAAGCAAGAGAGCATGGTTTAATTCAAATTATTATAAAAGTGGGGGATTACTATAAGCATAAAATGAATAACCTCCAAGGGAATCGTGGGTGCTTTCGAGGATAAATTCCAGTTTCCAAATTCATAACCTTTAGCACAGTGGAAAACCCCAAGTTTCTAGTAAACGAAGCTTACAATTCTCCGTGAAGGGATGACAGGTGTCAATAACGCAGAAGTCCCTTGAATGCTTTGACAGACAAAACCTTTGTCAGTTATGCGACAGGATCTAAACTTCTGTTTCGCTTGTTTGTAGGTTGCTCCCTGTTAAAGAGAATTTTCTCTGCAGAAGCGTTTTCAAGGTTAGTGAGGTATAGACAGAACTTTTTCCCCTTTCTTACTGTGTCTTCGTCGTATTTCTATCTGTTGTGAGCTCTCCCTTGCTTTGAACTCTTTTTAATATAATCTTCAAATTAAACTTAAGCTTCTAAAATGAGTCCACCAGTTTTCGCTCCAGTTTTGCGTCCTTTTGCTAAAAACTTGAAAAGTTGACTTTCACTATGATAAAACACACTCCGTGTTTTACCTTTTTTATGTCAACAGTCACGCAATTTTGTTTGTAATTATATCCCTGTTCTTGAAACTTGATGACGCACGACATTATTCAACGCTCTGCCTATGGTTCATTATAATACAAACACAGAAATACAAAAGCGTCACTCTGCTTCCATTTAAGAGCCATGAATTTCCACTTCTCAATGTTTAAATCGTTCTCATTCCGTTATAGAATTTTCCCAATAAGTTATTATGAAATTGTTTGTGTATCGTTTTCCCCTTGACTTGAAGTCGTGTGTACCCCTAACCTGATGTTTGCTAATTCATATTCCCTTTATTCTCGGGCTTTCTGTACCCCTTTGCTTCCCTACGCAAGGAGGGAATGGATGTAAGTAAACAAAAAGTACTTCAGCAACAATGCTTATGAAAATGCTGGGAATATTCTTATACAATTCGAGAAAGTTGAATTATCTCGAACAGCATGTGACCCTTCCTGCTGCTTTCCATTAATACCAAGATACGACGCTTTTGCTCCTTTCAGTCAACAAAATTTAACCCTTGTTCTATACTAAGAATTTCTTAACTAAGAAGTTTTCAAACAACCGTAAAGCCTTTTCTGCATCTTGTTTATGTTCACTAACTTCCTGTTCGCGCTTTAACCTTTTCATAGCTATAATTTATTATCCCATTGCGGTAACCTTGTTTCGCATTCACTCAATCATTTATAAGGCCTCGTTTGCAATCAAGCTGCCAACCATTGATCATTGTTAGGCCTTTTTTTGACGTATTGTTAATGAAAACAAAGTGCTGAATAGAATAGCTTGATGAATAATTACCTAATTTAAATATGACTTAACGAGAAATAGTAAAAGTAATACATATAACTATGGTCAATAGTTTCAGGGTGAAAGGTGGAAGAAGGTCAGTTAAAGCCCAGTTAACGTCGCCTCTACATGTTCGTGTATTTCGCACGTGACGGGCATCGAATCGAAGACGGCATGAATTTTTTAGAAGTTGTCTCTAGAATATCAACACACATAAGGAGCCTAGAAGGCATCTAGTTATCTCCTACTTGCTCTTGGAAGGCCTTGATTCCATCCTTTTTAGCTTGTATATCACGCTCTCCCTGGCATAAATCATTTAATACATCCTCGTAATAAAAAGTGTTTAGCGTTCTTTCGCAATAAAGTTGAGGCCTTCCTTCAGTGGCTTTCAGCTCGTGATTACACAGTATAAAAACAACAATGTGTAGAGAATCATTCTATATGATAATGTGAAATTGACTCCTTTCACCACACACGGGTCTGGGAGAAAGCAGGAAAATGAAAACAGACTCTGAGAGTGCTTTAGCTTTCAAATTGGGCTTGTCCTAGATTCTACAAAACTTCGGAAACATCTGGGAACCTGAATTTTACTTAATTTTGGCACACAGCCTTTATGCTCTAACGGATGCGTTTAATTAACGTAATTTGACAGCTGCTTATTCTCTTGCTTCACTTTAGTTATCTTGTTATTCATACTATTTGAGCGTATAGTAATTATTGCACTATCCAAATTGAAATGCTCCATACTAAGATTACTATTATTTAACAGGGTGCTACGAAGTTAACCAAGCAAGATATCGAGCGGGTCTTTGCTCTTTATGACCGCGTAAGATTAAAATAATAGTAACATTATGCTCACTCTATTCTAAAACTTGGAATATTCTAAACTTTGTTGCTTTCGGATTTTAATTAAGATTTGTCTATAATGAAATTTTCTACTTCCTACTCTATCCAGGATAACAATGGAACCATTGAAAATGAGGAGCTCCGTGGATTCCTCAAGGACCTTCTCGAGTTGGCGAAAAAGGTTATATTGTGCTCCCTTCCATTACAAACTTTGATTTTGCATGAATGCTCTCTGCATGCCTGTTTTGGATTTGTCTAATTGAATTAAGAAGTTGGGTAAATTAACTGTTTGTTTTTGTCCTCGTGATCCTGTCGGTATGAAACTTTGTAAAATGTGATTAAGGAATATTTCCTTCCCTAATTTCTTATTTACAAAGCAGGACTATGACGCTCAGGATTTGCTCGATTTCGAAGAAACTATCCTGCAAGGATGCGATTTTAACCATGACGGGAAAATCAACAAGAAGGAATTGACGATGATCCTCCTGGCTCTGTCCAAAACCCCAGATGAGTAAACTTCGCACAAAACAGGAATTCTGAATTCTGAAACTTAATCATTTCATCTCCATTCAAACACGCTACAAGAATCATTTGTTGGAAATCGTATTTAAGTATAAGGCAAAATGGGTAAAACTCACGCATAAAGGTATTTAACTCCCGTCTTTGCTCATTTCCTTATTGGCAAGTATTCCCTCTGTATAAAAATTATTTTGATGAATGCGATCGTGTTGAATGAAAAAAGAATTGCATGGAATGAATGCAAAATATCAAGAGAGCAGACATTATTGAAAGGTTGTTGTGATTTTTATGAACTACCTGTGATTGTTTTTCTTGACAGATTCTATCTATACTAACGTGTAAAGTTCTTGAATTGGTTGTAAAGTATGAAAATGATTGGATGGAGACAGGCTTCTTCTGTATAAAAATGGCTACAAAGTGAATAGTTAATGATAATAAAGGGATTCGGGCAATTTCTTTTTTTTTACTTTTCATTTATAATCTAAACCTTGAAAACCTTTTGTTGAAATGCTTTATTAATTATTCCTAACATGGACTCTCTTCATTAGGTTTTCATTTCATATCCGCAGCTTTCACCTGCTTTCTCCACCCCATATTTCCGTATGAGTGCGTGCGTATTTACCTTATGACTTTTAAGACTAATTTATTTAAGAACAAAAGCTCAAGTTGTGGACACGAGCATTGTGAAGCCCCTGCTGGCCTTGAAAATGTGAATATGAGGATTGTAATGGCAGCAATATAAAATACAGACTTTGAATTTCCGTGTGAACAGAGTTATAAAGCCATGCGCATGGGTTGAATGAAAGAGATCAATTTGGTCCTTTTACCTTTGGGAATGAGAGTATGAGTTATACTAAATTAATTTAGTTAAATACATAAAAAATTTATTAAGGTCCAAATAAGGGTTAATATTTGCGTAATAACGCAATCAATTGTCTCATTCATAAAGGTTGGTTGTGAAAGCATGAAGAATAGAACGGAAATGAAAGGCAGGTCCGGCAAGTTCTGAATTTTCTCTTCTTTGTCAAATACTCAAATCACACACGTTAAATTAGAAAGCCACGTTGCTATTTTAAATTCATTATAATTAATCCCAAAAAGCTGCTTCTTAACTTGTAGCTAACAAGCGGCAAAATGTTGAACAATGTTAACAGGGAGTTTTAGAAAACCAAGACATAGATCATAAATCTCCAACTTTCCCTTGTTGTTGTTGATGCTAATAATAAAAGTTAGAATCTAGAAGCCATTACGGGAACTACATATTTATTTCTTCAGGATATGGGTTGAACTCAAAAACAATTGCAAGTGTACCAAATAAATCATGAACGACACTAATAATGGACTATAGAATGGTAATAAAGGCTTAATTGAATCGGCAAGAGGGCGAGGCTGGCAAATCCAATTAGATTCTTTGACTCCAGCCTTAATATGGTTCTCTGCGGCGCAACATTTATCATGTCTTATAATGTCCAGACTTTTCCCAATTCCCCGTCGGCCTCTTTACTCTGACACGATGGTTCCAGAGACCTCCTCTGCACTTGATTTGATTTTTAATGCGTTGCTTCGGTTGCCCATAGGGAGGTAGCACTTCCTTAGTCCTTCTTGACACCAATGATAATCCGGAAAAGGTGGGAGGAGAATAGAGTCAAAGAGGGACACATTTTCCAACAGGATCCCGGCAGCTGTCTCCATCCTCCCTTTATTCATGAATTCCGTCGCTTGATTAAACTTTCCCTCCGACTTCTCTAATGACTTGAGGCTTTGAAGCATATTAGTCGGCTTGAGACAACGGGCACAACGAAGAAGAAGATTGAACGATTTTGTGTTCGCTGAGCACAAATAGGCACGACAGTTGCGGCAGCGAAAACTTAGATTATCCCGTGAAAGATTTACGAACAATGGCCAGTCGTCAATGCAAGCGACGCAATTACAGTCAAACCAATAGCGGGATTTTAAATAGGACTGTCGTTCCTGTCGTCCTGATTGGGTGAAAATTGGACCATAGTTCTCCGTCACAGGCTCTCCCATTTGAATCGTTCGTACCGTCCTTACAACGACGGTGTCATTGATGAAATACCTGAGAACAGGGGATGACAATTACAAATAGTTCTGGCGAGGGAAAATTGGAGCCCGGGTGAAAGTTCAGCTTCACTCGGTGAATCACAGAATGAACGTTTACCTGACGATAGCGGGATTGCAAGAGTGATTGAAAAATGCAAGGGTGGGGAAAAGCCCACCACCAATGAAACAAGACTTTGACACGCTCGGGTCCCATCCAGCAATTTCATGGGCGTTAAACTGAAGCGTCTGGAGTATCCTTAGGAGAATCGATCCTAATAAAATTGTCGTTTCATCATTCGGCCAATGGTGGCCATTTTTAGCTGGATTTCCTTCAACGTCGTCTGATTTCTCGACTCCACAATCTGCAAGAAAAAGAAGATTAAAGTAGACAAGATTAAAATTCATCTGGAACAAAGGACGCTGATTTGGAGCAAGAAGGAAGCACTAATCTATTTTGTTTTGGATTTTCCACCGAAATTAAAAGTTGGAGACGCTTCGTCTGGTCACATGAGATTCGAACTTTCCCTTTTGTTCTTTGCAAATGGTTTGTTTCAAAGGGGTTTCCTTTTGAAATGTTCTATTGCGTTACCTTTCTTTCATCCGTGTGGTTTTTACTGATAACTTTTGTGTGAGCCTCGGGACTAAGACTAAGAATTGAATTTTGTTTTGTGGTTTTGTTTGCAAAGCTCTACGGCTTCGGATACCTTGCTCACCCTTTCGTTTTTGGATAATTTCAATTCAAACATAAAAAAATCATTAAAAATTACGGCAGTTTAATGTTACAAAGTCTCTCGAATATTTCTCAATTTTGAAATAATGGAGGAGTGCGTTTCAGCCGTGTATGGAAAATAAATTAATCCCTTTTATACGAGACGGATTTCCGTAGAGACTTTCTCCTGGCATTTAAGAGTGATTAAGAACTGAGAACTGCTTTTTCAGTCTGTCTGTTCGTCTGTCCGTCGCGAATTTGTAAATTCTGCTGATAAATTCAATTTCGGATTGGATTGGATTGGACTGGATTGGAACGGATTGGATATACATTCTATTCAACTAGACAGAAAGGAAAACTTTCTTTCTGTACTAGGAATCACTGCCTTTAAAAATGTCATTGGAAATACCAAATTTGTTAATAGCATATTTAAAAAAAAAACTGCTGTTCCTGATTGCTCTATTTTTTAGCCATTTTATATTCCATACAATACATCCGATACAAAGTTATTTAAAAAAAAACGATGTTTGTTGGAAAGTCGATCAACAATTTTGCGGTGTAATCAACTTGAGTAGTTGAATGCTTTTTTGAGGAAATCGTAAGAGTTTATCTGAATCAACGACCTGGAATCACTAGGAAATCCATAATGGAAATTCATCATGTAATCGTCCTGGTCAGCCTTTTCACCTTGTCTTTCTAAACCTAGTTTGGAGCGGATAGGCCCTTCCGATTACAAAGTCAAAGTTTTTTCTTCCCCTACATTGAAAATACATTATCTTATTTTGGATATTCAAACCAAAAACTAATTAATCATGCTACTTCATTACACCGGGTTTCCATTTCATGGATTACTACCGCTTAATTTATGCAGGGGCTTTACATGAGAATTTAACTAACTTGATGATGAATTTTTGAAAAACTTGGTCCGGGTGAGGACCGAGACCAAGAAGAGAGCCATGATAATCCTGTGGAAGTAATCTTCGGTACTCCTTTGACTCGAGTGCGTAACCAGTTTGAGCACAGATGAAATATGATCTGCACGGTATTCATCCTGGAATTGATACTGGAGGTCCCTCCAGTTTCCATGCTTTTTGCCAGTCTCCGTCTCCTCTTTGGAGACATTATTAGTTGATGATGAAAGTAGACCAACCCAATTCCTAACTTCCGGAAGTGTGCTCTATATTCAAAGGGAATTAAGAGAGAAGTGAAATCAGGCAAGAGGAAAGAAAAACTTTGTCTGAAGGAGAAAGCACGCTAACGAGCCTTCGAGAAAACTGCGAAGGATTTTGACAAAGACAAAAACTGGTTCAAGTGTTTTGCATTCAGTGGTCCTTTGCAACTTTCTCAACGACGACGTTCCTTTTCTCAAGACGCTTGCAACTTGAGAGAATTCAAACATTAATTTCCTAATTCCGTTTTTATCGAAAGAATGTTTGCTTTCACTCCAGTGCAATCCAAAGTGAAAGCACGGCATGGTACCAATTTGGAAATTAAATTCCCCTCAGCAGAGAAAAGTTGATGTTGACCTTGTGGTGAAATTACCTCTGCGGATCAAAGTGTCGGAACGTTTTCTGATGAGACTTACTTGTGTTAGAGCACGTAGTGCCATTAAGCACGTGATGGATATCCCTGCCAATCGAAGTATCCCCAGTATGTCACATTCAACGCCATGGTGCGAGGCCAATGCCAAGTCCCGGCATTTTACAGAACAAAATGAAACCAAGGCACACCCAGTGCAAGGGACTGGTGCTCGTAACCTGATTTGACAAAAAAAGGAAAACACATTTCTCAGTTTTATGATCTGCATCGAGAAAATATGAAACGGAAATAAACCGGAGAAAGTATGAGAAAAGAAAATTCCTAGTGGCAGCAAAAAGGGGAAATGCTATGAGCAGTAAAATGGCGTTATTTTTCCTTGTTCATGTTGAAACTAAAAAGTGAAATCGATAAGTAAAACCATGCATGCTAAAGGCGTTTTCCAGTGCTCTAATATTTCCTTACCATGTTAAAAACATATTGCGAAAGCATCTCTACTACACGCTTGAGAAATTTCAGGTACAGAAATTACTTTTTCAGAATTAAAGAAAGGAGGAGAAGAAAATACATTAATATTCCTCGCCCGTAAGGGAAACGCATATGCATTTTCCACAGAAAAGTGGCTTTCCCTTATATAAACTTTTCTGATTGGAATCTCGTACGGTTATAAAACAGAATCATAAGCATTTACTGCCAAGGCCTTTTATCTTCACTTTGGCGGCGACTCGGGCCTTATGTGAAACAATCCTCGCAAATTTTCTCTGCTTTGACTCACATGCTGTAGCATTGGAGACATTGATGGTGATATGCTTCTGGCGTCATTGTCGACACAAATGCTTTCTCTACTACAATTATTTCTCCAGGGAAAACAGTTTCATTGGCTACGATATAACGCCCGTCCGCTTCACTTCTCATTAGGCTCAATTTAGGAGATGCATTTCGAAGATATTTCCCACGGCCTCCTACAACCGGGGGAACTGTAGCTTTTGAAGTCTGACTGTTTTCTGAATAACGAATAACCTTGGATTAGTAGAAAGTATAAAACTGTAAGTTTGAAAGTACCGTTTGAGTTGCTACTTTCACAAATGAAAGCAAACCCTGAGCCTGATGAGAGTTTAAGAAGTTTCCCAAGTGTTGCTTTAACTTTTTCTTTCTTCTCGCAATCCAAATTGACTAAAGGATGCGAGAGAGAGTTGATTGCTTGCTGGAAGCGTCTAGAAGCTTCAGGATTTTTCCCTTCCTTGGCAAAACATCGACCGGATCGTTCATATAACTTAAAATGCAGCTCTGGTGGATACTTTAGTTGAAGAGCAGAATCAATATCCGATTGGGCCAAAAGGAAATGCTCCAAGTGAAAAAGGGCTGCAGATCGGTTGGCATAGAGGATTGCTAGATCTGTATATTACACAAGGCTTTAGTCAACAACAACTTTAGTGTTCATTTTAACATAAGAATCTTGTTTACCAGTGGTGAATGAGGGTTCCATGAAAGCAATTGCATAAGAATAGAGATCGAGTGCCTTTTCATTGTTTCCTGCAACAAATGCTTGATTTCCAGCTTCTTTGAATAAAAGAGATTTGGATTTACATTTTGTAAAATCCCATCCTTCTTGGATCCCCTTAATGATGTCTTCCTGGGAAGCGGAATTCCCATCCTTGAGATCTTGAGTGCTGCCATGTTCCATCAACTCTTTTTCAATTCTATCCTGGATTTCCTGGAGAACATTTGTTTGTTGGACTAGAAAGGGAACTTTTTCAGGAACCTTCTTGGAATCAAACTCTTCCCATGTCCCTGATGACATTTGTGACCGAAGGGAATTGCACAAGTCCATTATAAATGACTTTGTATTGCCTACCTCCTCCATTTTTGAAGGAGAATTTAAGTAATTCACTAAATAAGTCAGTTTACCAACTGTCTGTAGAAACAGCCCGTCCGTGCTGATTTCACAATTACCGGAAAGCTGAATTATGGGGACTGGCATGAGTTTCATTTCGGGTTGCAGCTTGTCCTCGAAGGCGTGGAGATTTTTATTTTTAGAATTTCTAATCCCTTCCTCCTTGTCGCTAAATGCGTTTCACAAATCCATTTTCGGAAGCAGCTTTTTCTTCCAAACCAAAAGATCTTAAGACAACACGTTTGGAATTTTTGTGATTATATACAGAAAATGCTTTGAAGGAAACTGGGGTATTTGGATTCGGATAACCTTTTACCACACTTTCTTGTTCATTTTAGTTCCATTATAAACTAACTAGGTCTAAAGTATTTCTGAACCGGAAGTAGGTATTAGGATGATAAGGACCAGCATATCTTGAGTTTACAAGGACGACAGACGGACAAGACAAAGGCATGAAGTAGCTTCCGCTACTTATTGGTATGCAGTCTATTAGAAATAATTAGTTATATACCTTATTTGAGAAGCAAATAAAAATTTGGGCCCTTTGATTGACCTGATTTTGTTTACCTTCATTGCATTAATGCGTTAATTTTTTCCCCCTAGAATTGGTAAAAACCTTGGGTATGTAAATTCAAGTTTTCACACTGAACCGGATGGGTAGTGTTTGTAAATTTCTTTTATTTTCCTTTTATTGAAATTAAAAAGTAAATCCAGCTTAGGCTGTTGTTGTGCATTAGAAGACATAGGAGGAGTACGTTTACCTTTATTCTGGAAATTGCAGACATTTTTCCACAAGGTCTACTACGTCAAGAGCGCACCCCCATGACAAAGTTATTCCAGAACCTCCATGACCATAGTTGTGAATTATCTTGTAATTTATGAGTTAAATTAAAAGTTTGTTAACGATTTGGGTAAACATGTTTACCACTTACTTTGATAATTTTCCCATCACTCGTTTTTCGCTTTTCAAGTTCCAACCGAACTTGATCACGCCCAGGACGTAGTCCAACACACGAACTCAAAGTAATCGCATCCTGGAATTAAAATTATAGAGAAAAATAAAGTTGACATTGAAATTAATTTGAAGCTGACCCTTAAACTGGGTAACATTTTTTCGCATCCTGATGTGATGAAATCTTCGTCCTCTTTAGTTGGACATTCATTCCAATCGTCTTTCTGGTGGGTGCCTCCAAGGATGACCCAGTCCTGGCTGAAAATATTTATAAAAAGACACCTTTACCTAATGCAAGATTTGTTGTGTGGTGATGCGGATAAAATGTAATGCTAGAGCCGGGTAGAAAAATGTGTATTGTACAACGCCTGCGTACACGTCAAATATCAATTTAGCTCTGCGTATGTTTTACTGCGTCCATCACGTTAATTGCTTTAAGCTTAGTTTCAAGCTGCCTTGAAGCAAGATAAAATAAATCTTACTTACTTCGGTATTATGTATCTTCCGTCGTCATCATCATTCAAGATAGCTTGAGAAACCCAAGGAGCTTTTACCTGTAAAAATAAATAAATTAACATTACGAAGCCATAGTTTGCATATTTTGTGAAGAATTAACTGGCCGTTATGTCGACTTGGTAAAATCCAATTGAAATTTAGTGGAATTCGGATTTAAATTCAAACTGTTTTACACAACGCGTAAGAGAATGCGTAATCGAAATCCACATACCCTTAGGATTTGCCCTCGAATTGGAAAGACTGAATTGTCTGGCACAAGTTGACGAGCACCGATCCCAGTGCAATTGACAACAATGTCAAATTCTTTTGTCAGACAGTCCAAATCTGTCACTCGACGCTGCTCCACTTTCCCTCCGGCCTCCGTAAATTGAAGGAGAAAGTAAGGCATAATTTTGCTTCCCTCACAGGTGAAAGTCGTGAAAGAATATCCCATCCTTTGAAAAAAGAGAAAGTTGACAGAGTTCCATCAGAAGCGTGGAATTTCGCTCAAAATGTCTTTATCACCATGTTATCATACTTTTACAGGAGAAATTGCTTACTTCAAACTTGGAATATTTAGTCTTTTGAGTTCTTCTGGTGTTAGCTCACGTAATCCAAATACACAGGCAGGTGCGCTGAAGTTGTAGGAGCTGACATGTAGAGTTGGGACCAAGGAAATTCCAACCTCGCCACCAATCCCGCTTTTCCAGAGTTTTAAGAAAAATTGAAATGTCGCCGTTCCCCATTTCCTTAATTTACGACAAAAATTAATTCACACCTCCTGTAAAATGATTAAAGTTTACTCGACAAGTTCTGCCTTTGTGTTATGAAGGATGTACGGCAACCATATCCCTGCTGCAATATCCCCAGTCGTATTAGGAGTAAACTTTTCACCTATCAATGTTACATTTAGTTCTGGAAATCGTTTCTTTAAGCAATACGCAGACGATGTTCCAATTATACCTCCTCCTATGATTGCTACTTTTGCCATTTCAAAATTGTGTTATTTATTCTCCTAATGAGGTAACAACACTGACAGCACCTCGGTCTTGTTACTCTTGTTAATCACACAAAAGCTTGACTTTTTATCTAACAAAGTTCAAGAGACGCTAATAGCCTATAGCCAGTTTACTGATAAATAATAATAATGCGTAGTACAGTAACCCCTACCCCTAAGATCGCATTTGGGAGTCGGCACAGTCGGGATTTTATAGTCACGGGATCCTATAAACCGTGCTTTTTATATAGAAAACCACCACCTTTTGGTCAAAACGCTTTAATTTCGAGGTGATTTTATTAAGTAGATTCTCCATAAGGGTCTTAGGGTGATCTTATGGTAAGGGGTTACTGTACTTCATAAAGCAGCCACACTCAAGTTGACTACTTTGCTCCATCTATTGCTTGATCCGAATTTTGCAGTGGAGAAAGTTTTCAACTTTCCTTTTCAGAGGGAGAAAGCTCCAGCACTTAACACTGGCTTTATTGATGGAAATCAAATTCATTTTATATGATTTTTGGTGTTATTCACCAATAACGATGTAATTTATCCTCTTTGTCTTCGTCTTCGTTTTAAAGCTAATCTTCAACATATTCATCAGCACACTTTTTATTCTTTTTGTCGTTCTTATCTCTCTCCAATGTTCTAGTATAGAATTTTGCTTCCAATTGTTGCTTCACGGTTACGTTCTGATTTGATCAAAATAATTTCCCTTCAGAGTGGCAATGATTAACTGTCAATGTGAACATAATTGTGGTATTCAAACTTTGTGGAAAATTAGACTTTGACAGATTCGTAGAGCAAGTGACACATCTTCCTCAAAGATTCCAGGAACCCTGCAGAATTTGTTTATCCTGAATTCCAGTGCCACATTGAACAATGGGGAGGCTATCCATTTTGGAAGATAGAGCGACAGTTTAAAATTGAAGAGCATATACGACAGCTGCATTTTGAAAAGGAAGCGGACATTCAACATCACGTCACGGTGTCCGTTGACGCTCCATTTCCTCCTGACAATAGAATAGAGAACGTAGATAAGCACTACATTTGCTTAAATTTTAGCCATGCTCTGGCAGACGGGGTTTCCATCTTTAATGTAATCATGCACGCCGCGGATTCAGAAGTACAGCTTATTCAGATTCAAAATGAAAGACTCGGGTTCTACGATACTATTTTGAAGACAGTTCATACCGTGATATCGTTTTTCAGACTGATGTTGAAAATGGTACTACCGAAAGCAGTTATTGAAAACCCGTGGGGCTTAGATCATAACCACGAACTAGCAGCGCATGCGTAAAACTAATTGAATGCAACAACATCAAAAACATCAGTGCAAAAAGGAAAAGTTGCACTGCCGTTCAAATTGGAATCTACACTGGCGCAATGAGGCGGAAATTGATCTAGAATTTAGAAATTGAGTGTGTCCATTCTCAGATTCATTCACGAGAATGTTGAAATACAATGTCGAACTTCAAATTCGAATCAATGTAAATCGGTAGCTTATTTCCGCTACAAATGGATGCTGCAGATTTTGCTGAATATTTTTATGATAATTTTTAATATTTTTATTTCTACAAATTCAAAATATGGCAAACCATAATGACAGCTTCGTATAATTGCATAGCCATGTCTAGGTGTCTACTGTTTAGCCGTGTTCTGGCCGCAGCGTCTAGGTGGCGTGGACGTCAAATATTTCTGGATTTGATTCGAATAAATACGTCCTGGTTCTGTTATTTATTCAAACTTAACTTTGTGTAGCAAATTAAACCTGTAATTTAGTACAAAATACAGCCCTGTGTTCTCAGACAAAATAATTGGACTTCAGGCACTTAAAAGTGTACATGCAATCCCCATGTTTTAGGGAGCAGTCAATAAGTCTTCCGACGGAACAAGTTAATGGTCGTAGAGAATTCCACCTGCAACCCTATGACTCGAATCGAAGGAAGCAAGAAAGGTGTTCCGTCCTTTTAGAAATGGACGTTTTAGAAATTCCTCTCACGAAAAGGCTATGGATTACTTTCGAGTAGTCTGCATTGTGGATATGATTGTCTTCCCCCCAGCAAACATACGACCAGAGTGAAGAGGAAGTTTTCTTTTGTATGCCCACAGAGCCAGGGTAATATTTCTGGTGAAAGCTCTTGACTCAGCAGGGGGAGGACTAACCCACTGCGCCGCCACTGTTCAATCCTGCCTCCATAAAGTGTAAACGAAGAAACGCTGCCTAGAGAATCTTATAGGGCGCATTAGCTTTCTCCCATCAGAAACTCTCCCTATCTTTATCCTACATTTGGCCCAGACGCCGACTGGAATTTTCTTCGCAAAAGTAATTTTACAATAGTCACTGCAGTAGCAGTGGAAATAGGTGTGAAGTTGGACCTTCCGTTCTCTAATCCTGTTGATAAAATATCCGAAAAGTTTCTTCAAAGAAATCGATTTGTAAGAGGAGTAGATTGTGAATAATTCACGACTGTCCAAAATGGGATTTGCGAATACTGGATCTCGAGTAAAGCTCTTTTGAATATTACACCGAACTCAATTGAATGTAGACTTTACACGTAATCTATGCAGGGTACTGTGCGAGGCCCTTCCGAGGAGGATTTTGATCCAGAAGGAGCAGCTAAGAAACTTTACGAGGGAATGAAAGGCCTGGGTAAGTAGTAGAAGACACTCGAGAATGAGTAACAGCACCAGATTTGAATAAAGATGCAAATGAAATTACACAGGGACGGATGAGAACGCCATTATTGATGTCATTGGAGGCCATACGAATGAGCAGCGCCAAATAATTAAAGACAAGTATAAAACCATGTACGGGAAGGTAAGTTATGCTCTCCCAATTCCGGCTTGGCGTTAATAGCGCCAGAACGAGCCAACTTTCCTTTTTGGCTGAAAGTACACAGAAAGGAAACGGCCAAGACCTTTATGACAGACGGGAATCATAAGAAAGTTTCACAGTTTCGGCTCAGAGAGTTTGGAACTTGGAACAAACGGAGACAGAAAATTCCTATGTTTGCCCACCCTTTGAAGCGACTAAGGGAAAGCCGAAGTTTAATTCAGCCCATATAGAAAGTAATTTCTTCAAGTGAAAAGCAGCCTTCACTATCTCCTACAAAGACGAATGACGTCTTTCCATTTTTATGACAGCTGGAACATTCTGATGTGATCATTTCCTAAAGGCTGGAGCTTAGAACACTTTTAACACAAAAAGGAAGGAACGAGCCGAAAATGTTGATGATGATAGAATATACAGAAGGGAACGTGAATACGTCTTATGTATGTTTTCAACGATCACTCACGCCAGCAGCGTAGCATGAGACACGAGAAAAATCTCAAAGGACTTGATGACGTGAGCTTATTTGGGAAAGCATTAAAATCCAAATGCAAATCGATATTATTTTTTAGCGAGTCTGTCTCTCGGGGATAAGAGAATGAACATGGAAATAAAATATTCAACTCTATTGCTAACAATAGGCTATAAGGACAGGAGAAAATAAATAAGCAGCTTGAACAGAAAAGACTCATCAAGGCTATAATCTGCCATTGATCCAGGGCCACTTCATTTAATTGATTAATGGGATAGTGAAAACGAACTTTCCCCACTCTAATGCTTCTCACGGAGAAAAGGGAAAGTCGTTACACCACGACCCTAAAGCTTTTATTTTCCTACATCCTTCTATTATTTGATTCCTTTGATCTCATACCATAGGATCTCTCGGAAGACTTGAACGACGAGCTGGGTGGGAGCTTTGCTAAAGTAATCCTCGCCCTGGTCCTGGAGCCTGAGGAATTCCTCATTGATTGTGTTCACAAAGCAATCAAGGTAAGCCTCAAAATTGATTACATTCTTCTCTCCATTCATAAAAACCACACCTACCTATTAAATCTGGGAGTACCTTTGGATATTAGACGAGGACGAACACACCAGGACACAGAATTACCTTTCCCTTAGTTATCTTCCAGAGGTCATAAATAGCACGCGGCACCACCCAATGTCATTTCATTTCACCTTCAGGTACATGGTACTTTCGGTTGTCTAAATCCCCCGAAACCTTTTAAACAACGTTGTTATAGTCCTCTAGGGCTGCCAACTTTCTCTCTAAACCAGACCAGCAGATTCCAAGGGAGAAAGTCGCCCCCTGTAAAATCAATTATTATCTTTCTGCCGTTGGTAACATTTCTGTTTGCGTTGGTGTTTTAGAGCCCCTATGCCCTGTCTCTTGTGCCGTATGTTATTTTGGCTAAATGTCAACCCCGCCCAATTATATGTCCAGCGAAAGTGAAGTTTTAATGGCTTCGATCCAGAACATGTTCTGGAAGAAGAGGCTTGCCCTATTATCTTCTATGGCGTGACTCATACCACTCATAAAACATTTTGAGGGCACAAAGTACTTTCAAAAACTAGGATTCCATGACATGATTTTATGATTCAAATTAGCCCACCACTCTTGACTCATTTGTTAATGCTTTGTTTGCATTCTTGTTTAATGCTTCCCGTAGGGATTGGGAACTGACGGTAAGGACTTGAAACTTATGCTTATGCTCATGTTTATGTACAAAGGACTGAATTTTAATTTTGATGAATGTAGAGAATGCATTGATTGGATTACTCTGTGGACGCTCGAATGACGAATTGACCGAGATGAAAGCAGCCTATCTCAAAAGTCTGGTTTTAATTAATCCTTAACTTTTTCCAACTAGAAATGCGTTGTTGCTTTGATGAATAGAATATGAGACGGAAATGGAAGCAGACGTGTCTGACGACTTGAGCGGTGACCTGAAAAATTTCATGGTATCCTTGATGAGCGCTGGACGGGAAGAAAGCGAGGATATTGATCCGGAACTGGTGAAAACAGACGCCCAGGTCAGCAATTGGATTGGTTTCCATTTTAGCACCAAATAACAAAGAATCCTCGAAACTTTTACTCAATTCAAAGGGCTTTTACTCAATAATGAAATGAATTCGATTCTCGTAATATTATACCCGAAAGTTTCGCACAAAACCGGTTGAAAAGGCTTTTCATTAAAATTTTCTCTTTACGAAAAAATCCCGGGAGAGAACACGTTGGAGAACCTACAAAATTTTATTCTTAATGAAAATTTCAGGACTTGTACGAAGCTAGCGTCGGAGCCGGAACAAAGGAATCTGTTTTCAACAGTATTTTCAACTTGCGGAATCCAAAGCACTTGAGGGAAGTGTTTGATTCATACCAAGACATGAGTGATGGGAGTCCTATTGAGGATTTGATCTCATCTGAATTCTCAGGGAATATCAAAAACGCATACTTAACGATGGGTAAATTGAACTTAAAAAAAAAACTTTACTTAAGAGCAACTTCTAACTTGAAAACTACTTTTGCTTTTGCAGTCAAAATAATCCGGAACATTGTCGTCTTTTATGCTGAACGACTTCGGGATGCATTGAAAGGAGCAGGGACTGATGACAATGTTTTGATGGAAGTCATTGTCACTCGATCAGAGGTTAGAAACAAAGCTAAACTTTAAAACCAGTTCTGAAAAACTGTAATTTTAAACAGGTTGACTTGCAAGACGTTGCCGAATACTATGCCATCAAGTATGAAAAGTCATTGGCCGAGGCTGTTGCAGATGACACGAGTGGTGAGATCATAAAACCAATTAATGCTTAAATCCTGTCCCGTAAATGTCCAATTTGGCAGGTGACTATCGCAAGATTTTGATTCGCATCATAGGCCAAGTGGATACAGAATAAGACGTAAGTGGATTCCGGAATTGAATTATTTCTTAATTAAATTGGCTATCCATTCGGTTATCAATTTTATCACGGAATGTAAGTAGCTGTTAGTGTTTCCGGTCGATGAATAATTGGACAAAAGCTAAACTGAGGCTACATGCGCATAAATCTAAAAATGCTTGTAACGTTGTTCTCTCCTTGTAAAGAAAATGGAACTGAATTGGAAAGTTTCGTGCGCATTTGGACTAAATTAAAATTATAAAATGCATTTTTAATTGCAGGCCTTGAATTCTTGCAGTCGTCCGTTGTGGCAATAGAAGTTCATGGAAGGTAGCGGCGTCTCTTCATTCCATTTGCTTTGTGCCTAAAATAAGTAAACAAAAAAAAATTAATCTTCTTGAAACCTTGAACCTTTTATCGCCAATGCATCCGATTGTGATTCATTAGAACTTGTAAATTGTCAAAGATTTCCTGCTAAATTCCCGATTTCCCTTGAGTGTTATACAAAGGAAATGATGTGATGCTTATAAACACGCAACCAACAAATCATGCCACACAAATACCAAGTTTTAACCTAAGCTTAGCATTTAACTGTAATAATCATTACACATTGGATTAAAATGGTTTACCTGATGACTGCTTATGAATTCGGTCAATTGTATCGCCAATTCCTTGTTAGATTTCACTAGGCTTTCCAAACTGATAGATAAGAAATAATCAATTAGCAAAATTAGCAAAAGTCGGAAATTAGCGAAATAATAATTAATTGTACCAATACCTGGCCTCGTTCCAAAGGTTATTGGAAACGATTCTTTCGGCTATGGTTTGATTAACAGCGGCGTCAAATAGGGGAATTCCAAAATGACAATCAAGGAGCGTCCAGTCCTCATACCATAACTTATCTTCTGTCGCTTCTTCTGTTAAGAGAGCGTTGGAACTGGCACATGCGCTTGAAGAATCCTGTCGATCTACTGTCAAGTCCAATCGGAGTGCTTCAATCTTCTGCTTCCTTGAATCAAATGCTTGTGGCTTCATATCAGCAGTCGCAGGTTCTACGCTTATCAAATTGTCCAGTTCATCTCGATATATTTTGGCAGATGTTTCATCTTTGAACCCGTTCTTAGGCTCTAGTGCGGATGAGCTTGTAGAGACAAAAATAATTTGATCCTCCTCTTCTGTTCCGCTGTCCTCAGCCACGTCTCCAAGTTTCGTGATCCCTGACAGGTTGTTATTACTGTGGCTAGCACGAATGGCAGAGGATGATGAGGAGCCACGAATGTTCATCATGGTCAAGTAACCGCATGAACTTTCCAGATCAAGGAGTCGGCTCAACTTTACTATGGCTGGATGTTTTGCCCATTTCAAATATGAATTGGGTTGGTGCTTCGACGAGTCTCCATTTTCTTGTCTTTTTCCTTCTTCGTTACCAGCAGAAAAAGGAAACGGAATTACCACAGTGGAGGACTCACCAGCTATTCCAAATGCCTAAAACATCATTAAACCATGAAAAATTAAGGTATTTAATAAAATGATATTTGCTTTACTTTACCTGAACCAGAATTGCGGAATGGCAAAGTGCATCATTCAAAGTAAACAGGGCATTTGAGCCAGGTATTACCCCTGAAACAAAATGACATTTCCAAATCCAAACGGAAAATAAAGTCACTGCATTCTAGTGTCCTAAAATTATACCTGGATCGTGCCCCCATGATGTCACTAGATATTTGCTACAATCCTCCAAATCCTCTGGTAATTCAGTCAGAATAGCACCTGGAAGTTCAGAGGTAACGAAGTTTAGAGGTTACCGTATAGTACAAATAGAATTTCATGAATTTAAACAATACCTCGCGACAGAAGTAAAGATGTTGGCCCACTGTTGGTGGCGGAATAGAGGAATAACTTGAACCAGATTGAATTAATTTGATGTATGGCAGGTCCCAGGTGTGGAATGTTTTCGGAATAAATTGGCTTCACTTCATGACTCAATGGAGCCATTGATACCAGCATTCTAAATTAAAATTAAAATTAAAATCCACGCACCGACGTGGAGCCGAGCGTATTTATGAAATAATTTGAATTTACGAATAATTCTTGTTGAGCAGTCGAGAAAGCGTTTGATTATCCAAATTCAGTAAACTTTCGCAACGGAGTAAGTCAAGAGTCATGAATCCTAGGCTTGGATTGTTTCTCAAGAACAGAATCGTCTTGTGAAGAGTTTTGGCGTGTTCAAAGTATCGCTGGGCTTCGCCTTCTCCATCGTGCCAGGATACTTGTTCCAGTTCGACTAGGAACGAATCCAGTGACTCATCAGACATTTTTCCAACTTCAAACATCGTCACTGCATGATTCTTCAATCCCTGAAAGATTAAAAATAGCTGTAATCACAAGTTATCTGACGAATTAGGAATTTATGGAGAACATTGACATTACGTACTGGAGATAAATTGCCCATCATGAGAAACGCCGTTAGCGTGGAGTCATAAAGGAATGCAATTCTTTTGGATATATTGTTAATCCCAAACGTAGATTGGGAGGAAGACAACGAGGATTCAGACATCACAGAGAGCTGTGAATCACGGTTAGACGTGGCAGGCGTTGGATCCGTCATCGAGGACATGGAAATCGTATCGCTTTCCTTTATGGCAGAGCGGAGCTCATCTGCTATCACCGATTCTTCCGCAGGAACATAACTGTTCCCACGACTATTATAAAGAATTTCAAATTTTATGTACGTCAGACTATGTTGTTGGTGTATTTGGCTTTTACCTTTTATTAGACAGGTTTATTTGGTGCTTCTGCCAGGTCTGGTCAATCATGAAGCTATCGGAGTCCAAATTTTTCTTGTACGCAAATCCCAACCGGCAGTATAGAGAGACAGCATTTCTGATCAGCTTTGTGTTAATATCCAGCACCGTCGCCAACTAATAAACATATATTCCAATTTAGTTGGGATCGTTAGCATCGTTAATTTGTGATGCCTCACCTCATCCACCGTCGTGTGTTCATCAATTGAAACAAAAATTTTGTAAAGAAGCGTTTCAAAATAATCTCCCAAAACTCGATTCATGACAAATCCTTCCAAAGGCGGTACGACAATCTAAAAATATGCAAAATTATGAGCCATATTTGATATATTTTTACAACGTTCACTCACGTAATCCTCCCCGTCAACAGGTACGTCAAGGTAAATCAACCCTTTCCTGTACAAAGTATGGACGCAATCGTAATCCAAGGACCCCGCACGCTTGGCACCAGTATCTATGACGTCGTCAATCACTTTTCTTTCATTCGGCTTGGCAAGTGCCACATCGTCTTCAGTGAGATACCCAACTTGCACCAAAAACCAAGGCTCAATCAAAATGTCTACAGGCTTAGAAGGAAGAAGGTCCCGGGAAGGTTTCTTCCTAAATAATTTTCTGCTCGAGCGATACTGATTCATCAAATCAATATACTGATTCCTTCCTATTCCTAAAAGCCGAAGACCTTCAACAAAATACGTACAGTGAACACAAGCTATTCACCTACATAAATATTGTTTGAAAATAAGCTTACAATCAGCCGCCGTAAAGTTAGGCAGAGCATCATAGCTCTTTTCTTGGTCCATGATTCTTTCCATAATGGAGCAGTAGTACTGGAAAGGCGTGATCCTCAATCCCTTCACGACACGATCCGATAAATGATACGGGTATAGCATCAGGTGATCCTTGCTATACGATATAATTTCTTCGTAGTACTTCCCTTCATCCTTCCTTACAGTTTTTACTGGAAGATTACAACATGAATATAGAGGATAAAATACCTGATCGTCGAATACATAATAATGTTTAGGAAATACTTACTTAAATTATCTGAATATCGCAATTGATTCCGAACGCTGTACGACGTGACAGCTTTTTCATAGCCCTTTACCGAATTTCCAAAAATCTGTAACAGAATTATTCATCAATTTAATAGCATAATAATAAACCAGTTTTAACTTACTTCTTTGATTTTTGGAGGTAATTGACCCCAGGCGACATTCCGTCCTATTTCGTACTCCACTTCTGGATTAAGGTCCATGTCCTTCGCAGGTGGACGACCTCGTCTTAGCACCTTGTGCTCCTGGATAGGAGGTCAAGTTATCAACTTAATTAATCTAAAATTAATCAACAATTTAACAGTTACCTACTGGATTAATTGCTTTCAAAGATTTATAAAAAAAAATGATTTTTTCATTAGAGATCAAAATAAAAAGTTTCGCGCCATTAGAGCCGGGCTTCACTAAAACTGGGATTTTTATAACTTTTGAGAAATTATTTTTAACCTCTTTCAGAAAACTGAAAGGTCACAAGGTCATGAGGAGTGACGCTGATGATTTCGTAATCAGAATGATATGATAGGCTTTAATGTCTACGATATATATATTGTATAATATGTAATCGGTGCGACTTTACTTTCAACCACATGTCATAGGTCAACTCGTTTATTCCTTCCATAACTTTAAATAGTATGTAGCTTGCGCTGGTGAAATATGAAATTGTAGCCGCTCATGTTATATCCAGGTTTGAGTAAACTTTGTTGGAATAATAATAAAAATGGCGTCGGACTCAGGACTGTTTTCGCATCTCACCATATAAAAGACTTTGTATATTTTTATTTGCTGGAAAAGTAGTCTAGAAACTTTTGACACTGCGTAACAGTAATTTTAATTAGTTTGCAAATAATACACGTATAATGTAAATGGCAAGGTTTCATCAGGGAATGGAAGTCGTCGTTTCAGAGACACCTCAATTAAATAACCCAAGCTGCCCCACCCCGATCCAATCTGCCTCTACTGCTGAAAACTGACGCTACGACTAAAATGCAAGTCTCTCTGTTAACCAGTTTTCATTGTTCTTATAATGATTGAATTAACTATGCAATTTTATTACATTATTGACAATAGACAGATACACGCGCCGCCTATTTCATACTCCTTGCTCAATTACTTTTGGAATTTTGTGAAGAGCAAACCCTTGGATGATGGATATTTTCATCATAATTTACACAGTTCTTTTCATAATTTGTAAGTTGTAAACTGCTCTCAATTACACACTGAGTTCGTTAATTAACATATGCTACTTTAATTTATAAAATAAAATTTTATTCGACAGCTAAGGGTTGCCAGTCCACTAAACCCAAACATGAAACGGTAGAGGAACTCCTTGAATCCGAAGGCAAATTAAGAAATCAAACAAAAGGTTTGGGAATACCTTTAGTTATCCATGAAAAAGTAACTTTATGACATATTTGCAGAGATCGCAGATGCTATCGAGGAGTTCGACAAATATTACAGACATGCGAGCGGTAATTTAATCGATATACTCCGGGACGATAGCCTTGCACTAATGCCTCTGATTTTTAAAGCAAATGGTTCAGACTGGGTAGGCCCACCGCCTACTCTAAAACCCTTGCCTCGGGATTACGACGATTTGAGCTACGACCTTGGCGCTGACAGGTCAAAGCCGGTCAAGAGCCTCAAAAGGAAAAAAGAAAACACAACGGAAGAAGGATCGACGTCTTCGAACAAAACAAAAAATGACAAAAATGACAAGAATTCGCTAGAAATTGTTTTAAAGAGGTTAAATTCGCGTAATGAAGGAACGGAAACTGGAGCAGTGACAACGGCCACTGAATCTGAGAAAAGTTTGGAAGAGCTCTGGGCATAGGGAATTTAATAGAGGCTTATGCAATTTAACTTCGGAAGATAATTGCAAAGAAAGAAAAGAAATCTGAAACAAATGGAAAGCTAATAAAGGAAATTAGCGCAGCTAGATCCGGGACTTGAAATGGGGATTTTATTTATCGGATTTATCATAACAATTATGGCTGTTATTCTACGTTTATCGTCCACCTCCCATAGATTAGATTAGAATTGCAGCACATATGCTACAATGCTACACATTAGTTGAATAATTCGTATATAAATGTATTTTCCAACGAGCAGTATTCACATTTTCTATTGCTCAATATTGAACACTGAAAATTAAATTTTCCAAATGAGAGTGTCGTTTAACGATTGTTAAACAAACCATAGAATCTAATCGGAATGAAGAAATTTTTCATCCTGTTATTTGTGAGCGCATCGGTGTTAACTATAGTGACTAACTTGTTCAACTTCCAGACAAATTTGGAAGTTCACATTGACGAATTGAGCAATGCATCTTCATCTAATACTAACCCGTGGCTACTGTATAGAGTTAATAAGACAAAGCATCGGTTAATTTCGAAAGAAGAATTCGAAGGAATAAGCAACTGGCCGGATTGTTCTACAGCCTCAGTAAAGCGTGAAGCTTGGGAAAGGCTTCAGAGAAGAAAGTATACTATTCTGTTGAACTTTATTCCTGCCAGTCACCTTACATCCTGTGACGATCAGTTGATTACATTAACAACTCATGGCGATTACAGATACTTGGACAACTTAGTTCCTCTAGTTGAGAGGCAAGTTTCCAAGGTCAATGATCTTGAGCCCTACCTGTAATTGTATTGTGTGTAATGACTTTTAGATGGCGTGGTCCACTGTCTATTTCGTTGTATGTTCCCTATGACGATGTTGGACCAACGTTACGACGGATCCGATTCATGCAGGAATGTTTGTATTGTGTGTAATGACTTTTAGATGGCGTGGTCCACTGTCTATTTCGTTGTATGTTCCCTATGACGATGTTGCACCAACGTTACGACGGATCCGATTCATGCAGGAATGTACGACACCGCTAATCAAAGAATGGGTAACGTTTCACCTGTTTTCAGAGAAGCGGCATTTTGACTACAGTGTGGATGACGTAGTGACACTATGGAAAAATTGGGAAGACATACAACCTTGTAAGAATATAAGTAGCTAAGCTATAATAACTTAATACATTTTGCCTGCCGTATTTGACCCTTTAGCCAAAGTATGCTCCATTGTTCCAACTTTCGATGCCTTTGAAATCACGTCGCGACTGTTACATAAGCTCAACTATCCGGTGAATATAGCCAGGAATATTGGCAGACAAGCAGCAACGACACGCTTCATTTTTGCATCTGACATTGAACTCTATCCAAGTATTGACTTCATCCCTCAATTCTTCCGTATGATTGCGAAATATGAAGCATACTTCCTGAACAGGACGGACCCTTATGTTTTTGTACTGCCTATTTTTGAAATGGAAAAGGACTATGATCCTCCCGATACTATGGAACAACTGCTTGACCTTATTGAGCACCAAGTCGCCATCACATTTCACAAGCATGTGTGTGAAGTATGTCACTTAATCCCAAAATACGAGGAGTGGCTAAGCATAAATAATCAAAGTGAGCCTGACTATGAAGAAATGAATGTATTCCATGTTGCCAAAAGGAACAATGCCGATTGGGAGCCTATCTATGTTAGCCTTAACAACGTACCGCTCTACGATGAGCGTTTAAACTGGGAAGGCCTACGGGACAAAATGTCGCAGGTAATGCTCAATTTGACTTAGCATTTACACGACTATAGCTCTTAAATGTACCATTTACAGGCTTACACAATGTGTGTACTGAATTATGATTTTATGATACTCAGCAATGCATTTCTTGTGCATAAACCGGGAGTGAAGAAACTGAAACGGAACATGGAAAAACCATCACGCCCTTGGAAAAGGCAATCCCGCGTAATTGAAAGCATCAAAAGACAAATCACAAGGCAATACGGAGGGCGGAAAGGCTGCATTCTATGATTTGGTCGAAGAAGATTTCTAGTATTTATTTATTGGGTCATACAACAAAATTCATGATCTCTGTAGGACAGCATTCCAGTATTAAAATCTGTAAATTCAATGAAAACACTACTAATGAATAAACTGGTTTTAAAACAGTCACTATAAATCGTTACTGCTAAAATCGAAACAGCCTTTAACTTTATTTGTTCTCTCCTGCGTAAGAACTACATTGAATTAATTGTCAAAATGGCATCCACAGTTGATTTCAACCTCTAAATTCTAAAATGGTGGACTAATCCACATAAGTTGACTGATGCATGGACATTTCAATGAAACGTTCGCATACTTCAAGGACTATTTTTAAATGTCCTATTGTTTCACATTCAACATTGAAAATTATATGTTCAATATGAGGTTATTTTCATCCTTTGTTAAACAGTTGGAATTATAGAATCTAGTCGGAATGAAGAAATTTTTCTTCCTGTTATTTGTGATCGCAGTGGTGTTAACTATAGTGAACAACCTTTTAAACTTCCAGAAAAATTTGGAAATTAATATAGACGATTTCAGCAATGCATCTAATGTCAGCCCATGGCTGCGGTATACAGTTAATCCAACAAGCCAAAGGTTAATATGGAGTAAAGAATTCGATGGAAGTAGCTGGCCAGATTGTACTGAAGTCCGAGTAATAAAACGTGAAACTTGGGGGAAAGTTGTGAGAAGAAAGTATACTATTCTGTTGAACTTTATTCCTGCCAGTCACCTTACATCTTGTGACGATCAGTTGATTACATTAACAACTCATGGCGATTACAGATACTTGGACAACTTAGTTCCTCTAGTTGAGAGGTAAGTTTCAAAGGTCAATGATCTTGAGTCGTAACCTTTAATTGTATTGTGTGTAATAACTTTTAGATGGCGTGGTCCACTGTCTATTTCGTTGTATGTTCCCTATGACGATGTTGGACCAACGTTACGACGGATCCGATTCATACAGGAATGTACGACACCGCTAATCAAAGAATGGGTAACGTTTCACCTGTTTTCAGAGAATCGGCATTTTGACTACAGTGTTGATGAAGTAGTCACACTATGGAAAAATTGGGAAGCAATCCCACTTTGTAAGAATGTGGTTTATAGCTAGGTCCAGTAGCTAAAAGCTAACGGGAAATTAATTTCTTCTTTTGTTTGACTCTGTATAGCCGAACTATGCTCCATTATTCCAACTTTCGACACGTCTGAAATTACGTCGCGACTTTCACATAAGCTCTATTACCCGGTGAATACAGCTCGCAACATTGCACGACAAGGAGCTTCTACGCGCTTCATTCTTGCGTCCGACATTGAACTTTACCCGAGCGTCGACTTCATCCCTCGGTTCTTCCACATGGTCACAGAGCGTGCAGCATACTTCCTAAATAGAACGGACCCTTATGTTTTTGTGTTGCCTATTTTTGAAATAGAAAAAGACTATGATCTTCCCGATACTATTGAGGAACTACTTGACCTCATTGAGCACCAAGTCGCCATCACATTTCACAAACACGTATGTGAAGCATGTCATTTAATCCCAAAATACGAGGACTGGCTCAGTAGAAATAATCAAAGTGAGCCTGAAGATGAAGAAATGAATGTCTTCCATGTTGCCAAAAGGAACAATGCCGATTGGGAGCCTATTTATGTCAGCTTGAACGACGTTCCGCTCTATGACGAGCGGTTAAAATGGGAAGGCCTGCAGGATAAAATGTCGCAGGTAATGATGAATTCAGTTAAACCTTGAATTATAAAAGCGGTTCTTTATTTACAGGCTTACACGATGTGCTTACTGAATTATGATTTTATGATACTCAACAATGCATTTCTTGTACATAAACCCGGAGTGAAGAAACTGGGACATAATATGAAAAATCCATCAAAAGCCATCCAAAGGCAGTCCCAACTAATTGAAAAGATCAACTGGCAAATCATGAACAAGTACGGATGGCGGAAGGAGTGCAATAGATAACTTTGTTGAAACTGCCTACAATGATTTTACGAAGCCGTCTTATCTGCCATATCTTGAATTTGTAGAAATTCTTCATAAAAGTATTCAGCAAAATCTTCAGCATCCTTTTGTAGCGGAAATAGCTTCCTATTTGCATTGATTCGAATTTGCAATTCGCCATTGTAAGTCAACATGCTCGTGATTGAATCTGAAAATAAAATTCTCAATTTCAAAAAAATATTCACACAACATAATATAAAGTAAAGATACCGTAGAACACATTCGGATTAAGTCCATATGACATTTGTTCAACACGATTTCCACAAACGGAAATTGAAGTCGAAGGGCCGGGAAATATGGTCACGAGGTTGGGTGGCATAAATGCATCTGGCCGCAACCAACGTGGCAGGGAGAAATATATACGGAAAAGAATGTGCCCTGCTACAGGGATATTTCTTGATATTCCCCGTTTGATTTGTTCATCGATTGAAGAAATTCGATCAATTGAGTTTGCACATCCAACAGGCAGTTCGAGAAACAGGAACAAGCTGTAAATAGGAAATCGTGTATAAAATCATTGTATTACTATCAGCAACTACAAATCAATTACATTTCGTTTGTAAGTCCTTTTGGATGATTCTGCACAGGAATAGGGGTTGTTGTTTCAAGATAATTTGGAATTTTTAGACCGTCGGCTATCAATTTCCGCCTCATTGCGCCAGCGAAGATTCCAATTTGAACGACAGTGCAACTCTTCCTAAATTTTGCACTGATGTTTTTGATCTTGCTGAATGGAATTGGTTTTACGATTGCGCTGACTATTTCGTGGTTATGATCTAAACCCCACGGGTTTTCAATACCTGCTTTTGGTAGAACCATTTTTAACATGAGTCTGAAAAACGATATCACGGTATAAACTGTCTTCAAAATAGTATCGTAGAACCCGAGTCTTTCATTTTGAATCTGAATAAGCTGTACTTCTGAATCCGCGGCGTGCATAATTACATTAAAGATGGAAACCCCGTCTGCCAGAGCATGACTAAAATTTAAGAAAATGTAGTGCTCTTCCGCATTTTCCGTTAGCTGAATACATGAGATTTCCCAAGGACTCTTGCCAGGAGGAAATGGAGCGTCGACGGATGCCGTGACGTGATGTTGAATGTCCGCTTCCTTTTCAAAATGCAGCTGTCGTATATGGTCTTCAATTTTAAACTGTCGCTCTATCTTCCAAAATCGATAGCCTCCCCATTGTTCAATGTGGCACTGGAATTCAGGGTAAACAAATTCTGCAGGGTTCTTGGAATTTTTGAGGAAGATGCATTTCTGTGTCACTTGCTCTACGAATCTGTCAAAGTCTAATTTTCCACAAAGTTTGAATACCACAATTATGTTCACATTGACAGTTATATCATTGCCACTCTGAAGGGAAATTATTTTGATCAAATCAGGACGTAGCCGTGAAGCAACAATTGGAAGCAAAATTCTATACAAGAATACTGGAGAGATGAGAATGACAAAAAGAATAAAAAGTACGCTGATGAGAATGTTGAAGATTAGCTTTAAAGGGAAGACGAAAATTTTCAAAAGACAATGGAATGGTGACCCCATTTTGAAGACTGAAGATGGATCGTTTGTTGGCATACAATTAAATATATTAATCAAAGGATATGAACAATGTAGGGAGTCGTTCTTGAAGGTATTCTGGTATAACCAGAGTCAGACAATATTACAATAAAGTCCTAAGTTGTAGAGTGATAAAATGTTGAATTTATCCTGCAATTGTAAAAATCATGCTCTAATTCATGTCAATATGACCAACATCAATTCGGTTCAGTTTTGAATACGGGTTGAGGAACAGATAACGTCCAATGCCGCCCAACTTTACATAAAATGGTTTTCGTTTATGCAGTGCTGTGACGCACTATTCCCTTGGGCAGTAGTTGCTTATATTTAAATCATTGCCAAATATAACTAAGCACCTGTGCTATTCTTCATCCTGCTATAAATAACAGGTTTTCCCACGGCCATTTGTGTGGATAACTTGGGATTATAGAGAGAATGAGCTAAGCTTCAGGGACATCATGCTAATAATTTTTTTTAATTAGTCATGAAAAGTGGGTAAACTTCTAGTTGGTCAGTTGTGCCTAAATTCTTAATGTTGTTTTCTGTTTTCTTTTGGCGATTTTATATTCTACCTCCGTGCTACAATAATCTTATCAAAATATTATTCTAATTAGAAGCATCATGATCCACAAGACCACAAGGATCCACTTCGGAAACTGAATTTTTGCACTTTATATACTTTATAGTCATGATTACAATTTTTTCTGACTCTTTTTTTTGGCGAGTGAGAAACCGCTTTGTCTCAGTCAGTTTGTCGGAATCAGATTAGAATTTCTTCTTCTTTCCTCGTTTAATCTCATTTGACTAATTAGTTAATCCCCATCATGACGAGGATAAAGTTCAACAGAATGAAGAAGAGGATAGTCCTTGTGGTTCTGAGTGTAACGGTATTCACAGTACTCACAAACTATTTGACCTCACACAAGGATCTAGAGGTCAACATTGATCTCAATGCTCCTGAAGAGAATCCGTGGTTACTCTATAGACTAAATAAAACAGAGTCTGGCTTCAGTGGAATTGAAGGACTTGATTTTGGCAAATGGCCAAAGTGTGGTGTCGTCACAGTTGAAAATGAACCATGGGCTATTTCGGAACGGGCAAGGTATACCATTTTGATGAACTTTGTTCCTGCAGTTCACCTAACATCATGTGACGATCAATTGATTACATTGACAACTCATGCAGATTTTAGATACTTGGTGAACTTGGTTCCCCTTGTCGAAAGGTAAGGAACAAAAAAAAAACAAAGAGGTTGACCTGTCACCTGCTTGACCTTGATAAACATGGCTTTATGTAGATGGCGTGGTCCGCTGTCTATCTCGGTGTATGTTCCATACGGCGACGTTGTACCAACTTTACGACGGATCCGTTTCTTACAGCAATGTACGACAGCGCTGATCAAGGAATGGGTGACATTTCACCTGTTCTCAGAGGCACGGTACTTTGACTACAGCCCGGATGAAGTGACGACGCTATGGAACACTTGGGAAGCCATCCCAGCATGTAATAAATCCCAGCTTCTCATCCTTTAAAAAATTAATTGATTTATTTCCAGTCAATATATGCTCGACTATTCCCAGTTTCAACGAATCTGGAGCCACGTCACGTCTTCTGAAAGGTCTTTACTACCCGGTCAACGTCGCTCGCAACATTGCGCGACAAGGGGCTTCTACACGCTTCATATTTCCATCTGACATTGAACTCTATCCGAGCGTCGACTTCATCCCTCAATTCTTCCGCATGATTGCGAAGCATGAAGCGTACTTCCTGAATAGGATGGACCCTTATGTTTTTGTACTGCCTATTTTTGAAATGGAAAAGGACTATGATCTCCCCGATACAATGGAACAACTGCTTGACCTTATTGAGCACCAAGTCGCCATCACATTTCACAAGCATGTGTGTGAAGTATGTCACTTAATCCCCAAGTACCAGGAGTGGGTCAGCGAAAACAATCATAGTGAGCCTGTTAACGGTGAGATGAATATCTTCCATGTCGCAAAAAGGAAAACAGAGTGGGAACCAATATACGTCAGCTTTAACAACGTTCCGCTTTACGACGAGCGGTTAACTTGGGAAGGTCTAAGAGACAAAATGCTACAGGTAATGTTGAATTTTCAATTGGAAGCAGCTGAATGGACCAACATTTCAAGAATATTTTTTTACTTTCAGGGTTACACAATGTGTTTGCTAAAATACGATTTCATGATACTGAACAATGCGTTTCTGATGCACAAGCCCGGCGTCAAGAAACTTGTTCATAACTGGGATAATCCATCACGTGCTGCTAAAATGCAAGATCGAATATTCTCACCTGCAATCAAAAAGATCTCGAAAAAATACGGAAAGTTGGAAGCATGTGTTGAAAAATAAGCTATTTTACTATAAGACTTTACATACTACAACAGTTTATTAATCCAAAGCCAAAGTCCTACTTATTATTGTATTTTTTTTTAACTGTTACCCATGACTTAAGATCATCATATTAGTTTGTAGCTGATTCCGACGATGATGCAAAGAATGTAAAAGTTCGTTCTTGCGATTGTTGAAACGGCGACATTGGACGACTATTCTCAACTTGAACGTGCTGATCCAGCGACATTGGACGACTATTCTCAACTCGAACATGCTGATCCTTCCTGTAATTTACATAACTAATTAGGTATAGAAATGGATTTATTTATCCTTTACTTACCGTGTCTCCTCGTCTTCTAGCATAGTTTTGTACCTTGCGAGTTCTGAGTCAAGACCTACTTTTACTTCCACGAGATGTTGAAAACCTTTCATTAAATCTTGACGTTCGCCTCTCATTTTCATCAACAGCTCCTCCAGGCGGCGCTTTTCTTGTTCAAATGTCTGCTTATCAGCCTCCCATCCGAACTTCACGTCACGAGCACAGCTCTCCAATAACGCCTTTTCATTGGAAAGTGCGGTGATATTCTTTTCAAAGTTGGACAACTTCCAATTCAAACCTGCCAAGACACTTCCTTGATTCTCAATCGAGGAACTAAGCGTCTCGACTTCATTCTGTAGTCCGAGTTCTCGCTTGGAATATAAAAAGCGCTGCTCATCTTGATTGTCTTGGAGGCGTCGTAAGCAGTCGGCGCGAAGTTGTGCCATAGTGTTGTTAAGCTTCTGGTCGTACTGTTTACGAACTAGACTTGCAGAATTGTCACTGTTGTAGACATTGGCACTACGTCTCTTAACTTCATTTGATAAGTTGACCCTTTTAACTTGTGTATTGTAGCTATAAGTTGGAGTAGCCCGTTGTACTTCGTAAACGGGAATTCTCGTTGAATCCGGAGATTCACTTTTGAAGCTGAGGAGTTCGGAATCCTCGGCTGAGTCGCTGGAACTATTAGCTCCGTCCATTTCATTCTGTTTTGTAGCTAAAGATAGCAACGGCGGCATCGGCGAAGGAGTTTGGGCCTCCTTTGGAACTGCTTCTATTGATATCGTTTCTGTCGTTGTTTGTACCGTTGTTGTAGGCCTATGCACTTCTGGAAATGCTGTGCTGGACAAAGTTGGAATTTTTCTGAACTGAATAGAGTCCCTATACACTTGCATATCACTTGTAGCAGGTGCTGGCATGCGTTGAATGTCGTAATCAATGCTGCCGAATCCGTTAGCAGCGGCGTTGTAGCCAAACCCATCGCTCGTCTGTACTTCTCTTGTGACTTTTGGTTGTGTTTCAGTACTACGTTTCCCAAACTCCAATATCAAGAATTCCATTTTGTGTTCGAGCGACTTGATCTGACGAAATAAAAGTTCCGTCTCCTGCTGGCTTCGAAATAGCCTAGAAACGATGTTCCGGTGATAAACTGATTTACAGGTTCTAAAAATATTATGTCTTTTACCGCAGCATGATAGTATGAGCCAAGTCTTTCGAATCACCTGGTTCTGAACCTACCGGAACTTGAGCATTCGAATGTATGGTCCTGTTAGTCGTATTGTGGCTGACAACGCTGTGAAAAATTAGACCCACATAAGTTTGATTTAGTTTTTATGTATCGATTTTACCTTTGATTGTCAAACTGTTGTGTTACACTGCTTCCCGCATAAGCTGTGTTGTGTCCGGATACCAACCTAGCGCTTTCAGAAGTTACATTTTGCTGCTGCGCTAAATTCCTTTGTATCAAAATCGCATTTTTTTGTGACATCGGATGAGGAATTACGTCTGTTGTTTGCAAACTTGATTCTCCATTAACTGCAATTTGTTGCAGCACGGTCTTTGTTACATCGGAAGTTGCTCCTTGGTGTAAAATTTTAGTAGCTTCATATGTTTGCCGTGGAATCGTCTGACTAACTTCGGAAACTGTCTTTTGTTGCAAAGTATTTGACACTTCATGCGCAACTTTGTGCTGTGGTGTCAACTTGGCCATTCCGTAAGTTTGACTTTGTGCAACCAAGTTTGGCTCTTTGTATGTTGCATACAACTGGCTCATTTCGGAAGTTGATTTGTGGACTGACATTGAATTCGTAACTTCGGAAGTTGATTTGTGTTGTGAAATATTTACCGCATCGTATGGTAGTTCTTGCTTTTGTGTCACATGAGTAGCTCCGGAAGTTGATCTTTCTTGTGAAATCAAGTTGTTCTTTGCGTAATTAAGTGCGTCCCATTTTGGTGACATCTTGGCTTGAGGCTGGGTGAATCCCTTTACATCATTCGATTCCTCACTTCTGCTAAATATAAAATACTAGTTATCAAAGTATATTATTCAAGGTTCTTTCTATGCTATTATTTATAAACTGCAATTCATTATCTAATGCTTGATACCTTCCATTTGACATTGGTGACGACGTCCTCCACCCAGCTACTCCAGATGTCACCAGAGAAGAAGACGTTTCCTTGCTTTCCTCAATTGTTTTAATTTCAGGAGCACCAATCCTTACAGTCATAATTGGCATACTAGTATTCTTGATTGGCATTGTTATTTCCTTTTTGATCATTTCTGGTGAGTGATTCCTAAAACCAAATCATTTTAACTTCATTCCAGACAAATAATTTTGAACAATTACGCCAGTGGAACAGTTGCATCGATTTTAGTGGAAAGAGAAGACAATGTCTTCACGGGTTTTGGCGGTGGAGCTGATTCATTGTCCCCCACAAGCTTCTGGACAACTTCTCCATCCCTAAAAAAAATTGAAACTTGGCCATTTGTTTTCTGCAGTGCTGACTCAAAGTTTACCCCATCATTAAATATGATGAAGACAATGGCCGAGCGTTGGAAGCAAGAGGCAACATTCGTTGATTTTTCATAGAACTTGTGCTAACTAGTGCTGGTGACAAACTAAAATGGTAATAAAAATGTATTCCTTGAAGACTTGAAGGACATTAGATGCACGAGAACTTACGGATAAGCCGGAATCGTCCGCGTATGCACCGGTGTAAACGCTGCAAACGAGTTTGACGGAGGATTCCCAAGTTTTTTAGTCGTTAAGACTGGCGGCGGCGCTCCGAACAAACTACCCACCTAAACTCAAAATATAAAAGTAAAAAGACCCCATGTTTCCGATAAGTTATTTCGTTTGTTACATTTGAAGACATTTGTTCAACTTTTTCTGACACAGTTGGTATCAGAATCTGTTGATTTAATTCTGGATATCCAAGCTTCTGTTCTCCTTTTAGCGGAGTTTTAATCTGACTCAGTGATGACAACTTCCTTTTCTGAGCTTGGCTCAAGAGCTCACAAAGGAAGAAAACAAACGCCTGCGGATATTGGATATCCAAGCTTCTGTTCTCCTTTTAGCGGAGTTTTAATCTGACTCAGTGATGACAACTTCCTTTTCTGAGCTTGGCTCAAGAGCTCACAAAGGAAGAAAACAAATGCCTGGATAACAAAGTTTTTCACATCAAAATATCCAATAATTATAGTTTGATTTTACCATTAAGGCTCCAAATATAACTACAATTATTGCCAGCCAGACGATCTCATTTGAATCCGGAATCTGCATTAGCCAGAGCCAGGGCTTCCTTGCCACAGTTGCACATTGTGAAAGTTGGAGAAAGTTACAAAACTGCACACAAATCTCCACTGCACGGATTGAAAAACTTCCTCACCCTTCAAAATAAAAACGGATCGTGTGGAGGAATATGCTGATGCTAATTGATACAGAAAGAAGAATCATTTAGCTTGGTGACAAACTTAATTTTTCAGCACTAACTACTCTTGACTGGCACACATTTAGCGGAAAAAAAACATGGAGGCTAGGCCATCATTATTCCCAACCAGTTTGCTATTACGATTGTACGAAGGAATTTGCTCAGAAATAATCTTCAAAAACTGGTTTTCTTCGAGTCATGAATTCAGAATTCCAAGGTAAAAGTCTTGTTTTTCTGACGGAAGTGGACTGTGTCAACAGCAACTAAACAATTCTTCCTCAAGATTTGAATTTTCTTTCTGCAGCTTTTTCATGGTTATAAATCAAGTGTCTATCAATCCTTACTTTTCGAAAGTTGCTGTAAAACGTATGCATAAACTTAACGCATAACTTATGGCTGATATATAAAGTTTTCATATAGAATTGGACATTGCTGTTTCCTGAGTCATTTCATTAGTCCTGAGAAAATTAACGCGTGTCCACAAAATCATTTTTTATTTGCAAACATCAGTACCCAAAAATACCATGGGTTTGCTTAAAATCGAGTTCTTAAAATTAGAATAAGTTGTGCTTATCAAAAAATAAAATGAGACTAAATGCATTCCACTGATCAATTACCATCTCCTTCGGCTTCCATCACTCCTTTAAAGAGCAAGGCTGTGTTTCTGTCGAATGCAACTAAAAGCAAAAATTATTATATGTTTTATGGATGTCAATCAATCACGGTGAATGCAAGGACTGTCACATACGAATAAAGCCTTGGAGACATGGAGGACACAGAAGTCATAGGTTTAAGACAAAATCAAAGGTACAAAAATTAGTCATGGGTTTTGATGTCTTGCTCATCAACTGGAAGGACTGGATCCGCTTTTGAATACCCGAGAGCATCTTCAGATAGTAATGGCGTGTACTCATCAGGGACATATTCCTTTGGATATTTTAGAGTTCCACAGACATAAGTCCGGTTTTGGTCGATTGCTAAAGGGCACAACGTGGACAAAGGGTGGGCACAAGAAAAACATTATTAAGACAAGAGACAACTGGACAAACAAAAAATGCGTCGGCATGAGTAATCTTATAAGCTGCAAAAAGAGGATTTTTGCATAATCTCTATAAAGTCGTACCTGCCAGTTGGGACATCCATCTTGGCTTACTCTTCCAAAAGATGAAGATAAAGTAGACTGGGATTCCAGACAGGACTATGGCTACTGCCACTCCGATCTCCGACGCTGGGCTCAGGAACATTGGAAGTACCAAAAGGAACAGGCAAATGACGAGAAATAATACGGGAAAGACAATATTGATCTAATAAATCCATAAAGAAAAAAATCTTTCAAGTATGGTAACGAGAAGTGGTTTTCAAGCGTCTAACCTTGATCGGTCTCACAGCGTTTGGTTGCGTCCAACGAAGAAGGATCAGACCAAATGCGCAAGCGCACCAGGCTAGTGCTTCTGAAAATGCAATGTAATTGATCATCGTGTAAACGTCCTTCACAAGGAGCATAAGCAGCGACAAAATTGCCTGTAAATCCAAACAATTTTAAAACCAATCCTCGAAGTAAACCGATATTAGAGTAAGTGTTTTCATTTACGAGGAAGAGAAGGGCTGGGATTGGTGTACAAGTGTTAACGTTGATCAACGCAAGCGCCTTTGGAAGATGACCTTCTCTAGCTCCAGTGAAAACCAAACGACTTGGTGCAAAGATGTTACCGTTCAGTGCACCAAACGTTGAGCTTTGGATAAAATAATAAAATCAATAATCCTCTAATAATAAAAGTCTAAATTAAATGTCGCCATTTGATTACCATGCGACAAAGGCTGGCATTGTCCACGCCATGACGCCAAGTAATCTGTCTCCAAACGTCTGCACAATTACAAAATTGCAGAAGATAAGACTGCGAATTAACAACTGGGTGGCAAGTGGTACTTACGACGGCGACTGCATTAGAATCAAGGATTTCAATCTTGCTCAAGACAATGAAATACGCAAGATTCGCCAAGACATAGACGACAGTTACAAGCGGTAGTGAAATCCAAATTGCTCTTGGCAGATTCCTAAAATAAAACAAACAAAGGAAGCGTTGAGAGACTTTAATGTTATTGTATTCTTTTAATTCAATAAAAAAGTGACTCACTTGAACGGGTCCTTGAGTTCTTCGGTCACAAAATTCAAGTAATTCCTGCCCATATGAAATGGCGTTGATTAAACCCGACATTAATTTAATAAATCTTCATCAACTCCACTTACCACCCTGCGAATGAAAACAGACCAGAATAAAATGCCAATGCAACCTTCCCTGCGTCATCGCTTGTCTCTTTGAATGGTTCTGAAAAGTTTTCCAGCCCACTTGTGGCCAAAACGACTATTCCAGCTACAATTATGACAGCGAGGGCTAAAAGCTTCAGAACAGCAAATGCATCAGTCACACGTGCAGTCCATTTAACATTGTAGCAATTCACTGCCGTCAAGAGACCTATAAATAACATGTAAAGTAAAATGAAGTACGAAAGCCATTTGGAATTCAGTGGCTTACTAATAACAGCCGCACTTAGGAGCCTCACTGCTAAGTCTGGCGGATCACAATCCGGCCAAAACGGTTGCAGCGTATACAGTGAAAATGTTAGCGCAAGAACAGCATTCCCCGTTGGGATAATTATGAGTAGAGCCACCCACAGGAATAAGAATGACGGTAGCTGTCCAAGGGATCCCATGATGTACACCTTAGTTTTGAATAACAATTTCCATTAATCCCATTTGAATTAAATCTTAAATTCAATTTACATAATCGCCTCCAGATTTCGGGATCATTGTTCCTACGGACAAAAATTAACGCACTTAGTATTCCCCTGCTGTATGTCTCTGACCTTACTTACCCAATTCAGCATAGCAAAGTGCACCAACTAGCGACAGGAAGCCGCAGAGAACCCATATTATCAGTGCAAGTCCTGGTGACCCAGCCCCAATTAGAACTCCTTTCGGACTCACAAAAATCCCAGCGCCTGAAAAATGGAGATTAATTTCGTAAAAACTTTATAAAGTTTTGCCAGAAAATCTTACCAACAATGACGCCGAAAATAATTGCAACTCCATCTAGAAGGCCCAATTCCTTCTTCAAGTGAAAACCTCGTTCCTAAACACACACAAAATGTGTTAGATTGCATTAGATGCAATCAGAAATTCAATATCTTCTTCATCAATTTACCGCATCGCCTCCAGAATCAGATGCACCGTCGCCTGAAATTTTACCCGTGCCTCCTTTGTTCTTCATCCTGACTGGAACTTAAAAAATCTATCAGAAACAAAGAAGGAATTTGCTGTAAAGGCCATGAATGAAACAAAGACTAATAAAAATTGGAACCTACCTTTGAAAGACGCCGTTATTGCTGTTATTGTAAATTGAATTTCACAAATCAGAACAGTCAAAACTTTCACTGGAGAAAACGGTTTTTCTCAAGTTGGAGTCAACAACGTCAGCGTCGCATGGAGCTCACGGGTAGACTGTCGCTTCTTCCAGCGACAAAGACAGAAGTAGACACACAAAAGACTCTAAAGCGACTAATCTCCAACCCCTGTGTCTTTAACCCAGGTTCAGATCTTAAGCTGCTTAATCTGCTGTGTTTCTTTAAGAATGTGCTTAGTCCCACTGATTGCTTTCAGAAAAGCTTTCTGTCCCATTCGTAAACGGTATTTTGAGAAAGGTGGTTTGAGGCACTGTTAGCTTCTTAGAATTGAAATTCTGAAATATATGGAGGAAATGACGAAATGAAGACGCAACAAGGCACTGGAATTGGAAAGGGTTTTGCCCTCAGTTATCAGTTCCAATTAAGCTTGAAAAACCACAAGAGCAACAAACAAGCTTACGTGGATGTCTAATTAAAATAGAGATAATCCCTGAATTTTCTTGGATTCCCATTGTTAGCAAAATGCATCTAACAAAGCACAATTTCAATGGTCAATTGTAAATCCAAATCACGATAGGATCCAAGAAAGTCTAACCACTGGAACATTCCTAACCGGAAGCTGATAAGAGACACCCGCAGACACAACGACGAATTACAAAACAAACTTTGGAATATTCTTTGCATCATCATCAGTCTAGCTATAGACGTGACCTAATTTCACGATTTGTCTTCAAAGTGTGTAAGCCAATGTCAAATCCCCTATAAGCAAGAATGCAGAAACCCAAGACCCAATGCTTTTCTCGTCACCCTTTTACTAATGCAGTTCACCTTCAAATCTTTACAATTCAAGTTTTATTCCAGTCAGCATTAACCAAGAGCCTGGGAACATGCTTTTCAACAAGGCAAAAATAATCTTAATACAGCAACTCTAGCTTTAAGATTAGTAGAAAGGAGATTAATAATTTAAACGTCTCGAATTATTTCGAGAATACTGGGAAAACAACAACACCCAGAATACTTTCAAAAGGGGTTCTTAGTGTAGCTCAATCATTATAATTGCCAATTTTGCTGAAGGCAATTTTTGTTGTTGACACTTGATTATAAATTGCCATTTCCTTCTAAATAGCAGCGCTTATACTTCTGTCGAATGCGACTAGAAATAAATAGTAAAATGTACATAATTTTGATATTCAAGGAAACGATTGCCAATTCAGTAGCAACCAGCAGCAGACTTGTAAGTATTAGTTAGTACTCGTACTTTGCGTTGGGATTGCCTTCTCCAGTAGCGTCTTGCTTGGTATCCAATTTGTTCCGTCCAGACTTG